>CM072524.1:4520070-4542570 GCA_036898135.1 Oncomelania hupensis | reverse complement strand
AAGTCGGCTTTTAAGTTCGTTAGCATGTTTAGCAGTAGTTAAGATATGCACAGAAAATAAATTATGAATTTGGGTTCAGTTGTTCTTGAGATAAAGCAAAAAGGAAGTTTTGAACAAACAAGTGAAATTGGGAGCGGCGGACCAACCCACTGACCGACAACCGGACTAGCACTGAAGGGTGGCCCATGATTTGTGCTACTGAAAGATGTCACATGATTTGTGCTACTGAAAGATGTCCCATGATTTGTGCTACTGAAGGGTGGCCCATGATTTGTGCTACTGAAAGATGGCCCATGATTTGTGCTACTGAAGGGTGGCCCATGATTTGTGCTATTGAAGGATGGCCCATGATTTGTGCTACTGAAGGGTGGCCGATGATTTGTGCTACTGAAGGGTGGCCGATGATTTGTGCTATTGAAGGGTGGCCCATGATTTCTGCTACTGAAGGGTGGTCCATGATTTGTGCTACAGAAGGGTGGCCCATGATTTGTGCTATTGAAGGGTGGCCCATGATTTCTGCGACTGAAGGGTGGCCCATGATTTGTGCTACTGAAGGGTGGCCCATGATTTGTGCTACAGAAGGGTGGCCCATGATTTCTGCTACTGAAGGGTGGCCCATGATTTGTGCTACTGAAAGGTGGCTCATGATTTGTGCTACTGAAGGTTGGTCCATGTTTTTGCTACTGAAGGGTGGCCCATGATTTGTGCTATTGAAGGGTGGCCCATGGTATGTGCTACTGAAAGGTGGCCCGTGATTTGTGCTACTGAAAGATGGTCCATGATTTGTATTACTGAAGGGTGGCCCATGATATGTGCTACTGAAGGGTGGCCCATTGTATGTGCTACTGAAGGGTGGTCCATGATTTGTGCTACTGAAGGATGACCCATGATTTGTGCTACTGAAGGGTGACTCATGATTTGTGCTTCTGAAGGATGGCCCATGATTTGTGCTACTGAAGGGTGGCCCATGATTTGTGCTACTGAAGGGTGGTCCATGATTTGTGCTACAGAAGGGTGGTCCATGATTTGTGCTACAGAAGGGTGGTCCATGATTTGTGCTACAGAAGGGTGGCCCATCATTTGTGCTAGTGAAGAGTGGCCCATGATTTGTGCTACTGAATGGTGTACCATAGTATGTGCTACTGAAGTGTGACCCATGAATTGTACTACTGAAGGGTGGCCCATGATTTGTTCTACTGAATGGTAGCCCACGATTTGTGCTACTGAAGGGTGGCCCCTGATTTGTGCTACTGAAGGGTGTCCCATGATTTGTGCTACTGAAGGATGGCCCATGATTTGTGCTACTTAAGGGTTTTCCATGATGTGTGCTACTGAAGGGTGGTCCATGATTTGTGCTACTGAAGGATGGCCCATGATTTGTGCTACTTAAGGGTTTTCCATGATGTGTGCTACTGAAGGGTGGTCCATGATGTGTGCTACTGAAGGGTGGCCCATGATTTGTGCTACTGAAGGGTGGTCCATGATGTGTGCTATTGAAGGGTGGCCCATGATTTTTGCTACTGAAGGGTGGCCCATGATTTGTGCTACTGAAGGGTGGCCCATGATTTGTGCTATTGAAGGGTGGCCCATGATTTTTGCTACTGGAGTGTGGTCCATGATTTGTGCTACTGAAGGGTGGCCCATGATTTGTGCTACTGAAGGGAGGCCCATGATTTGTGCTACTGAAGGGTGGCCCACGATTTGTGCTATTGAAGGGTGGCCCATGATTTGTGCTACTGAAGGGTGGCCCATGATTTGTGCCACTGAAGGGTGGCCCATGATTTTTGCTGCTGAAGGGTGGCCCATGATTTGTGCTACAGAAGGGTGGCCCATGATTTGTGCTATTGAAGGGTGGCCCATGATTTGTGCTACTGAAGGGTGGTCCATGATTTGTGCTACTGAAGGGTGGTCCATGATTTGTGCTACAGAAGGGTGGTCCATGATTTGTGCTACAGAAGGGTGGCCCATGATTTGTGCTACTGAAGGGTGGCCCATGATTTGTGCCGCTGAAGGGTGGCCCATGATTTTTGCTGCTGAAGGGTGGCCCATGATTTGTGCTACAGAAGGGTGGCCCATGATTTGTGCTACAGAAGGGTGGCCCATGATTTGTGCTACTGAAGGGTGGCCCATGATTTGTGCTACTGAAGGGTGGCCCATGATTTTTGCTACTGAAGGGTGGCCCATGATTTGTGCTACAGAAGGGTGGCCCATGATTTGTGCTACAGAAGTGTGGCCCATGATTTGTGGTACAGAAGGGTGGCCCATGATTTGTGCTACAGAAGGGTGGCCCATGATTTGTGCTACTGAAGGGTGGCCCATGATTTATGCTACAGAAGGGTGGCCCATGATTTGTGCTATTGAAGGGTGGCCCATGATTTGTGCTACTGAAGGGTGGTCCATGATTTGTGCTACTGAAGGGTGGTCCATGATTTGTGCTACAGAAGGGTGGTCCATGATTTGTGCTACAGAAGGGTGGCCCATGATTTGTGCTATTGAAGGGTGGCCCATGATTTGTGCTACTGAAGGGTGGTCCATGATTTGTGCTACAGAAGGGTGGTCCATGATTTGTGCTACAGAAGGGTGGTCCATGATTTGTGCTACAGAAGGGTGGTCCATGATTTGTGCTACAGAAGGGTGGTCCATGATTTGTGCTACTGAAGGGTGGTCCATGATTTGTGCTACAGAAGGGTGGTCCATGATTTGTGCTACAGAAGGGTGGTCCATGATTTGTGCTACAGAAGGGTGGCCCATGATTTGAAGTACCTGTATACCAAAACGCAATGAAATCGCTTCAGACATTTTTTGAGATATTGAGCAAAACGTGTCTAGCAATCAAATGACTCCAATGACCTTACCCTTTGCGGTAGAGCAATTATGATGTAATGGAGGCAGGCTCAACCTAGGTAAAGTTCCTATCAAGCTTAGTCACAATCCGTTCAGTCGTTCTTGAGATGTGGCGTGTAACGGAGGGACAGACCGGCGGTCTCCATAGGAAAAGAAAAAAAAAGAAAGAAAGAAAGAAAGAAGGAAGGAAAGAAACAAAGAAAGAAAGAAATGAACGAGTGAAAGAAGTAGATATAAAGAAATGAATGAATGAAAACGGATAGATTATAGATAGAGAGATAGATAGGTGGATAGATAGGTAAAAAGAACAAAAAGATAGAAAGGAAGAAAAGAACAGAACAAACAGACACAGAACAATACACAGAGACAGAGCAGACACAGAGACAGAACAGAAGACGACAATACACAGAAAAACAGAACATGTATAGAACAGAAACGAACACAAAGAAAGACGTGGGTAGAAGAAGATGAAGAATGAAGAGTCCCATGCAAAAGCAAAGATTAAAGAAAGGAGTTAAGAGGCTAGTGGCACAAGACAGGTTGATCACGAAGTTTTATATAGCCTGAAAGTTAGAAATCAGTCGGTTTTTTTTTTTGTTCTTTTTTTCTTCTGCCATTGCATCCCATTTGTACTAATGAGAAACAAGTGGATAAATAAACAGCCAGAACGCTGATGTGGGTGGCAAACAAGATAAAACAATAAAATGAACATTTTGCTGCTATTCCATGAGTGAACATTGAGGTTTAACGTCTACACCCACCATTGGCAATATGGCAGACGGAGATAACCATCCCAGGGAAAGAGGGGTAGAAACCGGAATCAACACTGAACCACCAAAGCAATCATACTGCTAAAATGGACAGTAAAAATGGCGACATTTTATATCGCCCACCACGGGATTCGAACCTGGGTCATCGGTGTGCCAGGCGAACGCTGTACCACTTGAGCTACGGCGGTGGGCCTGCTATTCCATCTGTTTCATTGTCAACGACAGTAACAGTTCACCAACCAAAGAAGCAAAATCCACTCACGGAACAAGCAAAGACAGTACTAATCAATCACGTTTGAACACAAGAACAAAGCATCCGATTAGGGTCAATATTCAGCAATGGATAAATGAACAGACAGATATTTTAAATAAACAAAAAAATAATAAAAGGAACAAATATTTCATTTTAATATTTTAGGGTCGTCTTTAGCATTTTTGCTATTACTGAAATTAATTTTTTGAAGGTGGGCTTTAACATTGTTGCTATTACTGGAATTCATTATATGAAGGTCGTCTTTAGCATTGTTGCTATTACCAAAATTAATTATTTGAAGGTCATCTTTAACATTCCTGCTATTACTCAAATTAATTATTTTAAGGTCGTCTTTAGCATTGCTGCTATTACTCAAATTAATTAGCAAAATCTCATCTTGATACTCAAGCACATTTTGTCAAAAAGATCTTATAGTGATACTAAACCGTTTTTCTTATTCCCATTTAAATTGTATACATCTTTTATAATGTGTATGGGGACAATAACGGATTTTGTATTCTGAATACTGACGTCAGTAGCAGTATGATGATATTACTGTTAGTAGTCCGGATTTGTTTTGCGTCGAAACCTTTTAGATTAGAGCATGCATGTACAAACGAAGTTTTCAACTTCTTTCTGACCATCGTCCAAGATTTACTGACATCACTGTGGGAAAGACTGTCAGGGTACAGTTAGCCAAAGTATAGTCGCTGTGTGTGTGTGTGTGTGGGGGGGGGGGGGTGACCTACTGCACGTGCATCAATGAGCTCGCTTATGTAGTCATCGTGGCATAATAAACCAGACATTGACGGTTGTGCGTAACTACTATTATTACAATAATGGTACAGGACGCAGTCAATATAAAATTTCCAAATTAAAAATTCGATTTTCTTTCTGTCTTCTAATAGCGATCTCCATGCCTTTACACCAACTGTTTGAGTGATGGATGTGTATTTTGTTGTGTGTGTGTGTGAGGGTGGATGAGACAGGTGAGCGTGTATGTTGGTACAGACCGCCGCGCTTTGAGCCTGATTGACTTGGGGAAAGGCGCGTATATAGCATCCAGTATTATTATTATTATTATTATTATTATTATTATTATTATTATTATTATTATTATTATTATTATTATTATTATTATTATTAAGGTATTAAATTCATTGGCGGAGGCTTCTGTTTTCATTTGTGCCAATTCAAGGACGGAAATCCGAAAAAACATAACACATCACACAAGCCATTGGACAACACTACGACCTGCTCACAGTGGTGAAGAAACGGAAACTCCGATGGCATGGTCACATCACCAGAGGATCAGGCCTTGCAAAGACCATCCTGCAAGGCGCGGTGCAAGGAGGCAGAAAAGAGGTGGGAGGACAACATTCGAGAATGGACTGGCTTGATACTGAGCGAAGCCATGAGGCTTTCTGAGGACAGAGTGGTGGAGTACGCTGGTTAAACGTTCATCTGTGGTGCCTCAACGACTGTCGAGTTACGGGATAGGATAGGATAGGATAGGATAGGATAGGATAGGACTACTGGTGAGATTGGAGGATCCTGTTTTCCGTTTGTCTTGGTTGGAGCTGTGTTAAAGCGGTGTCTGTTTATGCAGGGAAATTTGACCTGCATGTGTGTTACTTATGTAGAGGGGTGGGGGGGAAGGGGGTAGAGAGGTTGTAAGGAATAAAAATACAATTACACAAAAGAAAACTTCTAAAAAATCCTTTTAAACAATGTGGACACACACTTGGCAACATCAGTCACTCTGGTTGCAGCCCCAAATCTGGTAGTCTTGGATCGTCGCTGTCGTTGTTGGAGCTAGCCGTTCTGACTTGCAATTTAATTGAAAATGATTTGGAAGCTCTGTCCAACAGGATGGAAACTTCAGACGATTAAGCACGTCATTCAACCGAAATTTCTTCTCTTTTTTTGTTTTGTTCTTTTTCCCCAACTCGATTCCATAAGATGATGGTCTATTGCCGTTCATGTCATGCAGAAGGTTATTAAAAAATCAGGAGTATGTCTCCAAACTCCTAAACGTCTTCTGCTGAATTTACACCCCAACATTGTCGTCTCTCATTTGAGCACGCGTCTCTCTAGTCTAAGATTGAAAAGTCGTTGGTGTATACGTGCCATAGTTCGATTCCCCTGAGTGGCGAATCATTTGTTCACATGAGTAACTTTTACTTCCAAAATTCATAACTTGTCGTTTTCTGTCCTGTCGCCTCGGCAGAAAATTGAAGAACCCGCTCATTGAAGAATAATTAGATTAGCACACTTATATAAACTTGACTAGGCTGAATAGTTGGTCTTGCTATTGGTATACAGTGTGCTGGCTGGCAGCAAGTGCGCGCCTTTATTGCATGAGAGACCTTTTGACTATGGGGCGGTGTTGCTTGTGTTGGGTTTGAAACTGGAAAAGAACTTAATTTTTTTAGTTCACGAGCGATAGTTGGGGAACTATTGTTTTTGTACGTACATCAGTGCACACTTGTCTCTGAAAGCATTGTGATCGTTCAGGCCAGGTGGTCTAGGGCGGGACTAACTTGACTTGGACAGGTGGTCTGAGGCGGGACTAACTTGACTTGGCCAAAAACCAATTAGTCGACGCATTTTAATAACTATATTTCAGCGAAACTGATTAAAATTTGTTGTTGGCGTGTGTGTCGGCATTGTAGAAGATTGCACAGAGGTCAACCACTATGTTGTTGATATAAGATAAAAGATAATTGATCCTCTTTCCAGCAAAGACAGTTGGCATGCGGGTGGCAGTCTATATTGAATGAAAAGCAATGTTTTGTTATATACGCGCAAAGCTGCCGTTGATTTTTTTTTATGTCAATTATTACAAGAATTTGATAATTTACGAGTTTTTATTGTCTCTTATAATCTGTTAATTATCTGAACTTGAAAAAATGTGTATGTCATCGGTATTAACTGTAGTACAATGTGTAACATTTAGAAGCTAAGAAAAGTATAAGTAAAACATGTTATCTTGAAAATCGAGATACAAATTGCAGTGCTTTTATCGGTATCAAATCTGTTACAGTTTAATTTACTTGTTTACAAGTTTGTGACCTCCTGTCATAATTGGAGGGGTCGTGGAAGGACCCTTGCACGACCCTTCCAATTAGGGCAGGCCATTAGCGGGGCTCGTGCAAATTGGGGCTGAATAATTGCAATACTGCGTTAGCGAAATCAGATTTACTTCCGTTATTATTTTCGGGTTTAGTTTGTTTACACAAACCATGATAGCTTCATTATCTTGACCAGAAAAGGGCCATACAATGTTTTATGTACAAAGTTTTTTCGTTGTCGGTATACAACTAATTATTGCATTTCTATTTTTAATGATTACTTACGAGTTTAGAGGTAATCTTAAAAATCGTGACTTAAAAATAACTTCTGGGTTATCTTATATTAAATTGTTTGCGACTCGTGTTAATGGTGTTGTTTTTATATAAATCGTTGTTGTGTAGCGGTTTTGCTGCTCAAGAGCTGCTCAAGGCGCTGGCTGATACAGGATCTAACTCCAGACGCCCGAGACGCCCACCTGGAGCCTTTGGGCGCATCGTCAGACGCCTTTGACACATGAGTACAACCCTGGCGACTAAGGGTGGTTAAAAAAAGACTTCGTGCTTTCTGGGTGTAATTATGTAGCCGGCACTCCCTCGTCCAGAACATGGGGGTCAGGATCTTTAAAGTCCGTGCGATAAAATGCGTGCATGTACAGACTGCACCTCGGTTTATTATTATAGGAAGGAGTGTTCACACAGGGCATTCCGGTAAACAGTGGAATTCCCTTCTCTCCCATATCCGCAACATACAATCAACACAAGCATTCAAAAAGGCCCTCAAAACCCACCTCTTCAAACTGCATTATTCAGACTGATTTGTATCCCGCTGCCATTCTCTCCTCTTTTGTCTCTGTCTGATCCGTAAGTGTATACACGGCTGTACATACTTATACTGTTTTTCCTCTTGGGCCTAACCGGGCATATAAATAGCTGTGAATAGTTTTTTTTGGTATTCTATTTCTGTCTTTTCTGTCATTTGTGTACATAGTTGTAAATAATAAATAGTCTATTTCTGTCTTTTTTTTTGGTAATTTGTGTACATAGTTGTAAATAGTTGTACCCTTACTGTTCTGTCTTTTGGTGTATTGTAGCAAAAGCAATGTTTTATCGAGTGCATGTATTTATATGTAATGATTATGTAAAGCGTGGTGAGTCTGGTCATAGGCTGGAGTACCCGCTATATAAAAAATCCGTTATTATATTATTAAACACTTAAACCTTAAACTTCTGGGCCCCACAGTAGACAATGATGTTACTTGTATCAAACTACTTCGCAACCCATGAACATCTTTTTGTAGGGTGCTTTGCTTTAATTGGGCATGACAGAAGATTTAGTTCATGAACAGATGCAAGGTTCCAAAACTAGCTATGCTCTGATATCACAAACCGACCCTGAAATTAGTAGATTCTTGTTATCGCGCTTTGTTTGGGGCGAGAGACTAAAAGGACAGAAAGCAGGTGATATAGAGAAGGGAGTAAGACAGACTGACAGACAGAGACAGATAGACAGAGAGAGACTGAAAGACAGACAGAAACAGATAGACTGAGAGACAGACAGACAGAGAGAGACAGACACAGTCGGAGACACAGTCAGAGACAGATCGTACATACTCAAGTTCTCACTCACACTGAGGACGCTGGCAGCGACCCCTCTAGCACCTGAGCGTCAGGACCTTTAAAGTCCATGCGACCGAGTGTGTCTGCACAGACTAGACCTCGGTTTATACTCTCATCCGAAGGATCAACAAACATGCGCAGGTATTTCACAGCACGTGTGCCCACAGTCAGTTTGATGTCATCGATACCAGCTGCTACCCTGTGCAGAAATTTGTTTTATGGATATTAGGACTCTAGGTGCTTCTATCTTCTTCTTATTATTATTCGTTCTTCTTTATCTTTTTCTATTTTGTTTGTGTGGATGTTATCTTTCTTCTTCTTCTTCTTCTTCTTCTTCTTCTTCTTCTTCTTCTTCTTCTTTCTTCTTCTTCTTCTTCTTCTTCTTCTTCTTCTTCTTCTTCTTCTTCTTCTTCTTCTTCTTCTTCTTTCTCCTCCTCCTCCTCCTCCTCCTCCTCCAACCTCCTCCTCCTTCTTCTTCTTCTTCTTCTTCTTCTTCTTCTTCTTCTTCTTCCTCCTCCTCCTCCTCCTCCTCCTCCTCCTCCTTCTTCTTCTTCTTCTTCTTCTTCTTCTTCTTCTTCTTCTTCTTCTTCTTCTTCTTCTTCTTCTTCTTCTTCTTTCTCCTTCTTCTTCTTCTTCTTTCTCCTCCTCCTCCTCCTTCTTGTTCTTCTTCTTCTTCTTCCTTCTTTTTCCTTGTTCTTCTTCTTTCTTTCTTTCTTTCTTTCTTCTTCTTCTTCTTCTTCTTCTTCTTCTTCTTCTTCTTCTTCTTCTTCTTTCTTCTTCTTCTTCCTTCTTCTTCCTTCTTCTTCCTTGTTTTTCTTCTTTCTTTCTTTCTTTCTTTCTTTCTTTATTCTTCTTCTTTTTCTTCTTCTTCTTCTTCTTCTTCTTCTTCTTCCTCCTCCTCTTCTAATAATAATAATAAATTAATTAATTAATTGATAATAATAATAATAATAATAATAATAATAATAATAATAATAATAATAATAATAATAATAATAATAATAATAATAATAATAATAATAATAATGTATTATTATTATTATTATTATTATTATTATTATTATTATTATTATTATTATTATTATTATTATTATTATTATTATGTCAGCATGACCTCTTCTACATTATCGAACTACAATGTAGAAAATGGAAAAGAAGGAAAGTTAAGGCTGTTACACCTAAACACGAGGTTACAGGATCTTAAGGGCAGAGTGGTGGGTGGTGGTTGGAGCATATAAAAATGGCGGAGGCAATGGCTCTTAGCTTTTATTATGAACAGACAGGGAAAAAAACCCGCGTTTTTGAAAGACAATGCCACAATGGCTTAGCAACTGACACGCAGATAATGCAACAATAATGTCCATCCGGGGCTATGAAGATGCAAAGAGAAAAATAAATATAATTTTTTAAAAATCTTTTCCATTTTAGCTCTGCGGTTGTCATCAGCATTGATTCTCACCGATGTCCTTATTTTTGCTGTGTGATCTGACATGAAATGGCTTTCCATTAATAACCAATTTTAATCGCCGCTTCCTACAAGAAAAAGGCGGCTATCAGACAGTTGTTTAAATAAATGCGCTTGACTATTTAAAACTTAAGCATTTCGCTCTGTCTCTCTCTTTGTCTCTATCTCTGTGTCGGTCTGTCTCTCTCTCTTGTTGTTGTTGTTGTTGTTGTTGTTGTTGTTGTTGTTGTCGTTGTTGTTGTTGTTGTTCTTCTTCTTGGAAGATTAGACTTATTAATTAGTCTGAAATCTTAATCCATTATTAAAAAATAAAAAACAAAGTTTAGTATTTGTCTCTGTCTCTCTCTCTGTCGCTGTCTCTCTGTCTCTGTCTCTGTCTCTCTCTCTCTCTCTCTCTCTCCCTCTCTCTCTCTGTCTGTCTCTCTCCCTTTTTCTCTCGTAACTGGCTTCTCTGAAAGCAAATCTATCAAAATCAAGGCATTTTTGTACAATAAATTCTTCTCGACTCGTTCTGTTTTTGTCTCATCGTGCGAGCCGCCTGTACCGCCCCAAAGACGCTTCACTGTTTCCGATAAAGGCCAAGATTGAGTACAAACTAGCTTGCTTATCAGTTCAATGCCCTCCTTTCATATTCCTGCCCCACATACCTCACAAATCTTCTTTCTTATTAGTCCCCATACTTCTTGCGCCCCCAAGTTGCTTTCAGCTTTGTGCTCCAGGATTCTCCTCGGGATGATTCGGAAAAAATGTATTTCTCTTCATTTGCTCCCTCTTGTCAAATTCTTTGCCTGCTCAGCATACCCGGCACTTTTTTTCTTCCCCAAAAGACACACATGTTCATCAAGTATTCATTGACTTTCATTGCCTCTCTGTACCCTTTACTCCGCTTCGATCTGCTCCTCTCTTTATTTATTTGCCCCTTATACGGACACACACACAAACACACACACACACACCTAAACTCTCTCACACATACACACACACTCAAGACACCCCAACCCAAAGATACCCACCTCTCCCGCCTCCTTCTCTCTCTCACACACATGCGCCAATGTCGCTGTATCTTTGCATGCTGGTGGCAGAGAGCTAGGGTTCCCCTTCTTCCTCTGGTCTCATGCGCAGTAAGAATTGTCAGACTTGGTGTCGGTTATCGGGCCACGGAAATGACTTTCAGACTGCAGTCCTTCCCAACCCTTTTTCTATGTGTGGCCTAAGCTCGACAACCCGATTGGACTGTAGAGTGCATTTGTTTATTATAAGTTGTTTGCATTAATAAGACACTTCAGTGAGAGCGGCCATGCTTTGAGTCCACTAATACACTGTCCTAGTCCTATTTCATCCATCCAATCACAGACACTCTCAGATGTCTATATAGCCGAGTCTCATCACCAAAATATTAATGAACTAGGAGATATAGTACCAATGCAAAGCGAATACATACGCCACGTGCCTATGTCAACAGCCATCGCTCGTATACTAGCTCTATAAACACGTAATGTATACACAAATGGCACTGGATAGGCCTACTGTAGCCATCAGCTTGACTGCCGGATTTAGCTCGTCATAGTATCTGCTGCATTCCATTAGTATCATTCAGCCTCTATTACATTCGCTGGTGCTCATTGCCATGCCCTATCATCATCACATCACCATCTTTACCCTTACCATCGTCACTATCTTCATTGAACTAATTTGATATACCCAATCATATCATCTCCTGCTGCTATCTTCACCCCCCCCCCCTACCCCAAATACTTGTATGATTGAGAAACAAAAGTTATATTAGCCTTAAATTTGTGTCGTGTTGACCCAACCCCAGCTGTTAATTCTGCTCTCCTACTTCTTCAGTAGGTGGATAGAACGTGGAAAAAATGGAATAACTTTAGCTAGTGACACCTTGCACGCAAGCATCTGACCACTAACGCTACATCCAAACTCATTTCCTCTCTTATTCTGTCACGCTTAGACTACTGTAACCCTCTTCTGGCTGGACGTCTTCCTCCTCTGTTCATCTGCTCCAACGTGTTCAAAACTCGCCTGTTCGTCTGTTTCTCAAAAACAAAAACAGCTGATCATATAACACCATTCCCACATTCTCTGCACTGGCTTTCTGCATCTTAGAGGATTACATACAAATTCTGTACTTTCTGTTAGAAATGCGTCCGGCCCCTTCCTACCTCACCCAGAATATTCATTTCTACAAGCCATCTAGAAATCTCTGTTCTTCCTCTGACACCCTCATGCTATATATACTCCGCTACAAAGTCTCATATGCAGGCGTTCTCTCCCGGCTTGTTCTTTCTGCCCGCTCCTCACGTCTTGTCTTTGGACACCCGGGAGATGATTGCTTTTTTTCCCCGGGTCTCCCCCGGAACGCACAATTGGTACAAAATTTTAGAATAGGAATTTTTTCCCCCTTTTTAATGCCCCTATTAAAATTGGAACAATTTTGGTACGGATCTTTTAGACTAAGGCTGGCTCCGTGTTGGTCTAATTTTGGAACGTATGATAGAAGCCCTTTTTGGCCTCTTTAATTTTGGTACATGTAAATAATTTTATTAACAACCTTTTATCATTATTTTATATTATATTTTGTCCATTTCCTTCTTAAATTGGGTCTTTTGTTTTTATCAAATTTTATGAGTAAGAATTATTTTATGTTGACTGCACCTTCCTCGTCCGGACTTAAAACTGAGACGGACCTGGTCCTTCTCCTTGTTGGTTAGTAAGAGATAGGGAGAATAGGTTTCGGCCCTTACTCCCGTGTTTTTTTTCCTTAACATTTATTATAGGACGTTAAGCTTTGCTCTTTCTTCTTCATATGCAGGCTGTCAATCCTTCTTAGTGCTTGGTCCTTCATATTGGAACTCTGCATCTCTCTCTTCGCAGCTCTCCGAACGTAGCCACTTTCAAGTCCAACTTAAAAACTCATCTCTTCCTTAAAAATGTTGATCTCGTCTCCCTTCAACATCATCATTCCTTGTTTTTTTGATTCAGAACCTCCGCCGTCACACCGCACGCCCCCAACCCCTCTTTAGCTGCTATCCCCCCCCCTTCCTCCCTCCTTCGTTTCTAAAAAATATTTTACTTGTAAATATTATTTTTAATATTTGTATTATGTCTTTGCTTAGTTTACTAGTGTCTTGTTTTTGTTTCACTTCTTTTCGTATTTAGTTCGATGTCTCCCCTTGGGGTCATGAGCAATCTTGCCACTGTAGATTGTTCTAACCTATAAAGGGTACAGTGAAAGCCCCAGTTGAAAACCTGTCTTGCCTTTGTAGGCATGACAAATTAACTGCGGCAACAGTTCCCCCCGTTGGAGTGCCGGGGGTTTCAGTATAAATAGTATCCCCACTTTCTGGAAATTTAGTGCTTTAAATTCCCACTGTCGCTGTCTTCCTCATTTGCTCTTTCCCATTCCCGATCTGTCCTACCACTCTGCTATACTATCTTCTTCTTCGCTAGATCAATGACCTACCTTTTTTCTTGAAAACTCTTCCTGGACAAGACTCCTTGTTTGTGTATGAGGTCTGTTGGATCAGCTTGGGAGTGTTGGACGCTTTCTGCCGGGTGGTCACTAGGGCTTCCTATGAATGTACTATTTAGCACTATAGGCATTTTATATGTATGTTTTTTGTTGATGATTTATAATGATGTTTGTATTCTATTTTGTTTTTGTAATCGGGGAGTTCGCGTAGTTGAGGTCAACCCTCAGCCGTCCCTCGCGTGGGATGTCTTTATTGTAAAGTGACTGGCCGGTGGAGGGCATTCAATTTTCCCACTGGGGTTGTTTCAACAGATCTTTTATGCGGATCGGGGGTTGTCCGGTCCTGATTTGGCTCGGAAGAGTCCGCTGGACCTAAAGCAACAATAAATCAATCAATCAATCAATCAGTTCGATGTTAACGTTAAGTATAAATGTGTGAGATTTATTATTATTATTATTATTATTATTATTATTATTATTATTATTATTATTATTATTATTATTATTATTATAACACTTGCACATGATTATCTCCTTTCCAAATATCCCTTAATTTGTGTCGACATACATGCAGTTACGTCCCTTCGCTCAATCTCTCTGTCTTCTCTCTCTCCCTCACCTCTCTCTCTCTCTCGCTTTCTCTCTCTCTCCCTCCTCTCTTCCTTCTCTCTTTGGCTCTCTCTCCATTTCTTCCTCCCTCCACCCACATACAGGCACATCTCTATTCCGCCTTTAGACAAAATAGGGCACTTGCTTCATTTCTGTATTGCTACGTTAGTAATGATAAGGAGCAAGACACAGTTAGATATAGATGTACATAAAGGGAAAAGAACCAATCTCTCTGTCTCTCTCTCTCTCTCTCTCTCTCTCTCTCTCTCTCTCTCTCTCTCTCTCTCTCTCTCTCTCTCTTCATCGGCCAATATTTTTATCCTACAGGAAGGAAAATAAGTTCACTTCCAGACCATACTACATGTCCGATCTTCCAGAGGCATTACATTACATTTTCATTACATTACATAATTGTTGCTTTAGGTCCAGCGGACTCTTCCGAGCCAAATCAGGACCGGACAACCCCCAATCCGCATAAAAGATCTGCCGAAACAACCCTAGTGGGAAAACTGAATGCCCTCCACCAGCCAGTCACTTTACAATAAAGACACCCCACGCAGGGGACGGCTGAGGCTTCACCCCAACTTATCGAACCCCCGTTTACAAAAACAAAATAGAATATAAACATCATTATAAATTATCAACAAAACACATACATATAAAATGCCTACATTGCTAAATAATAACATCATAGGAAGTCCTAGTGACCACCTGGCAGAAAGCGTCTTCCAGAGGCATACGCCCTACACTATGGTATGTTCGATGTGGTCTCAACTTCCACAATTCTCTCTCTCTCTCTCTCTCTCTCTCTCTCTCTCTCTCTCTCTCTCTCTCTCTCTCTCTCTCTCTCTCTCTCTCTCTCTCTCTCTCTCTTCGGTCTGTAGGAAAACCTTATTACATCGTGGAATATGGATCGCTCCATTGGAATTCATTGCTCAGGCCAGTAGCTGCAAAAACATCACTCACGTCTTGGGACGTAGAACCGCATTTAGTTATTATAGAAGAATGTGTTTATTGGGTTAAAAAAACAACAACTGAATGTGTCTGGAAGAAGACCCACTTCCTCCCCTATCCCTCTCTCTCTCTCTCTCCCACTCTCTCTCTCTCTCTCTCTCTCTCTCTGTCGTATATATCCGGTCAGGAAATATAATTAGTTTTAAAAACAAACCTTAAGGTGTATAATATTTCAATTTAAATATTTCAATTTAAATATCCATTTTATACAACATACAGAATAAAAGCACACGAAATGCTGCCTAAACCTAGAACAATTGACAAGTGAACAGTTTAAACACTTTTTTTATGCCGGTAAAAGCAGATCATTAGTAAAAGAATACTGTCCGACCTTTAAAGCGTAGACTTTCTTGGGGGAATGAAGGATAGATAGAAATGTAGGGAGTTAAAATAACAAGTGATCGACGTGGGAATCACAAACGTTGCGAGGGAAAGACATCTGGGACAATTGGAAATTGGAAGATGTGTGGCGGACTGTACGGGTAGTGATGTGTTGATTGATTTAAAATGGCTGACAATCCAATGAACTGGGTATGGAGAGACAAAAGAAGGAGGTTGTTATAGAGACACAACAAAGCGAAGATTAGACTTCGTAATTAGTCTAAAATCTTTATCCCTAATAAAAAAAACTAAAAAAAAAATTACTTTCAAAGTTTCAAAACGTTTTCAAAAAAGTTTCAAAAGAATTCACCTCTCTCTCTCTCTCTTTCCTCCCGCTCTCTCTCTCTCTCTCTCTCTCTCTCTCTCTCTCTCTCTCTTCTTTTTTACATTTTATAATTTTATTAAGGACTAGCTGTAAGACAGGTCCATAGGACCTAATGCTATTATCCAATTAAAGACTTCGACTTCGACGTCTCTCTCTCTCTCTCTCTCTCTCTCTCTCTCTCTCTCGCTCTCTCTCTCGCTCTCTCTCTCTCGCTCTCTCTCGCTCTCTCTCTCCCTCTCTCTCTCTCTCTCTCTCTCGCTCTCTCTCTCTCTCTCTCTCTCGCTCTCTCTCTCTCTCTCTCTCTCTCTCTCTCTCTCTCTCTCTCTCTCTCTCTCTCTCTCTCTCTCTCTCTCTCTCTCTCTCTCGTACACACAAACACAGAGGCACAAAGGATTTTAGATCGAGTTAACGACAAAACGACGTTAGCACACTATTGTGAAGGAGTGAGAGTGCACATTCCGAAAGTTCCTCTTATATAGTGCAGAATTATCAGATAAGACTAATCCCATTTTGTATATGGAGGTAAATAACATTTCCAAAAAAACAACAACTGAAAAAAGAACCGTTTATTGTTATATTTGTAGTTTACCCATATTTAATGACGATATGGTGTTAAACAAAATTTTGTCCGTATAGAAAAAGCACGGAGTAAGACGTCTGTACTTTTACCTACAAGAAAGATTTAACAGAAAGTAGACAGATTTACGCTAAGTACTACTCAGACGTTTCACCGTAAAAGTGTCCGACACTTCAGGGGATCAGTACTTAGAAGAATTAAAGCTTTGGCAGCATTGATATTGTCCACTGGTCAGAATCAGCACATGATACTATAATACTGCCAGTTCTCTTCCAGCTAATAATGGTTCACTCTCAAACTAAACGTAGAGGCCATTTATATGTTCCGTTAATACTTTTCATAGTGAATTGGAAGGCTTTGAACACGTTCTAATCATTTTGTTATTGTTGTTATCTGGTTGTTGTTGTTCGTCTTCTTGTTCTTGTTGTTGTTGTGGTTTGTTGTTGTTATTGTTGTTGTTGTTGTTGTTGTTGTTGTTCTTCTTCTTCTTCTTCTTCTTCTTCTTCTTCTTCTTCTTCTTCTTCTTCTTCTTCTTCTTCTTCTTCTTCTTCTTCTTCTTCTTCTTCTTCTCCTTCTTCTTCTTCTTCATTATTATTATTCTCCTCCCCTTCATCCTCTTCCTCATGAGTCATTCTCGTTCTTCTTCTTCATCCTCCTCCTCCTTGTTCTTTTTCTACTTCTCCTTCTTATCAATTATTTTTATTATTCTACCCCCTCTTCCTCTTTCTTCTTCTTCTTCTTCTTCTTCTTGGTCTTCTTGTTCTTCTTCTTCTTCTTCTTCCTCCTTGTTCTTCTTGTTCTTGTTCTTCTTCTTCTTCTTCTTCTTCTTCTTCTTCTTCTTCTTCTTCTTCTTCTTCTTCTTCTTCTTCTTCTTCTTCTTCTTCTTCTTCTTCTTCTTCTTATGGTTTACCTTGTTCTGGTTTCTTCTTCTTCTTCTTCTTCTTCTTCTTCTTCTTCTTCTTCTTCTTCTTCTTCTTCTTCTTCTTCTTCTTCTTCTCCTTCTTCTTCTTCTTATGGTTTACCTTGTTTTGGTTTCTTATTCTTGTTCTTGTTCTTGTTCTTGTTCTTGTTCTTCTTGTTCTTGTTCTTCTTCTTCTTCTTCTTCTTCTTCTTCTTCTTCTTCTTCTTCTTCTTCTTCTTCTTCTTCTTCTTCTTCTTCTTCTTCTTCTTCTTCTGGTTTACCTTGTTCTGGTTTCTTCTTCTTCTTCTTCTTCTTCTTCTTCTTCTTCTTCTTCTTCTTCTTCTTCTTCTTGTTCTTGTTCTTGTTCTTCTTCTTCTTCTTCTTGTTCTTGTTCTTGTTCTTCTTCTTCTTCTTCTTCTTCTTCTTCTTCTTCTTCTTATGGTTTACCTTGTTCTGGTTTCTTGTTCTTGTTCTTGTTCTTGTTCTTGTTCTTCTTCTTCTTCTTGTTCTTCTTCTTCTTCTTCTTCTTCTTCTTCTTCTTCTTCTTTTCCTCTTCCTCTGACCGAAAGTTTACAGGAACACCGCTAATTGTTGAATCATGTTAAACACCGAAGCTGGATTTAAATACGAGACAGACACATTTTTTTAAAACCACATTTGCTACTGACGACGCTAGACCAGAAAACAACCAATACTAGGCACTGGGGATGTATTAAGATATGTCATTTCCATCTTCCTACACGCTTGTCAAACGTGGACTCTCGCAGCCGACCCACAACGAAGAATACAAAACATGGAGATGAGGTGCTACAGAAAACTAATGGGCATTTCTTATACCCAGCACATTACCAACGAAGAAGTCGTACAGACCATGACACAAGCCATTGGACCACACGATGACATGCTCGCAGTGGTCAAGAAACAGAAACTCCGATGGCCACGTCTCCACAGAATCAGGCCTTGCAAAGACCATCCTGCAAGGCACGGTGCGAGGAGGCAGAAGAATAGGGAGACCGAAAAAGAGGGGGGAGGACAACATTCGAGAATGGACTGGCTTGACACTGAGCGAAGTCATGAAGGTTGCTGAGGACAGGGAAAGATGGAGTACGCTGGTTAAACGATCCTCTGTAATGCCCCAACGACTTTCGAGTTACGGGATAGGATAGGATAGGATAGGAAGATACTAATGCTAGTAATTCTAACATTATTATTGTTTGTTGTTTCTTAATGTTTCTACAATGCAGCAACAATACATACAAAGTTTTTTTTATATTTTACAAACAATATATCTTAAAATCTCTACATAAATCTCCTCATTACATAACATTTCTACAGTATGTTCAAATTTCCACGAAACATCTTAAAACCCCTTACAACCATTTCTGTTAAAAATCAGATCATCTTTCCTCTCAGCAAAGAATGGGAACTTATTGTAAGCCAGAGATGGAGACCCCATTTCTTAGGACATAATTAGCACAATTATTGCTGGACCAGGCGGAATAAAACGTAACTGGAGTCTACGCCATTTCCAGCTCTGCAACTCGGATGGCCCGTGTTTAGAAATTAGCATTTTTTCCTGTATTTTTATGTGAGCTATAGTCTACGCTGGGCTAAAAAGTACCTTTGCAGGCTCTTTGAAAGCCCCCACCCCCCTTCTCACCCCTCTCCCCCTTCTTCTTCCTTTGCTTTTACATCGAAGAAATTACTCTTGTTATCCCGTGCAATCTTTCTTTGTTCTTTATTTGTCTACCTCGTATTATGTCAGATGTGTGTGACCTCAGAGAACAGAATTGAAACGAACTTTCCAGCTGTACTAGCTCGAGTCTCCAAGCTTACTGAGGGATTATCAACAAGACTTTTCGAAAATAATCTAAAACATAAGATTACCCCCCTCCCCCAAATGTTTTTACCGTTTATTTATTTTATTTTATTTTATTTTGTTTGTAAGTAAGCCTAACATTTTTATATAAATAGATACATTCTCTTCTTCATGTCTATTCAGGTTGATTCTAAAAGTAGCATCGCAGCGAATAGTGTATAGTACACACGGTAGTGTATTTACGTAACAAGGAAAGCAAGCTCGCAAGTCAAAGATTAGCGGTTGTTGTCAGCAACGATTGCCCATTACATCAGCCTTTTATGGGACAACAATGCAGATTGCTCAGGTGAACTCGTTGTCACGGAAAAAATAAATTCAAATCCTTGAGACTCGAGACCATTACGTAACAACCACACGATAGAAGCAGTAAAGTTACACAGACGACCATTTTCATTAAACCCGAGATGGGTCGTTATCAATATTGATATTATTCGTAGGATCTTGGTTCATATTAACACTAACAGAAAAAAGCTAATAACGATTATGAGATGTTCCACGCGCTCGCTGTGACATTTATGTCAAAATAATTATGACATATAAGTACGCTACGAGTCTAGTGCAGTATCACTACTAATATATTAGTCTTCAGATAAAACCCAAGCCACGGGCTCTAGTATTTGGATACAATAGGGTCCTGACCACTTCGTGCTGGTTTTTAATCTGAAAACTATCTTCAAAAATAAATTTTCTCCTTTGTTATTGTTGGTTTAAACAAATGTTTTTTTTTAAAGGACACACATAATTACAAACAAACAATGATTTACAGGATAGACATAATGCGAGCTCATATAACCCCTCCCTGTATAAATCTTATTGTTGCCCACTGGTGTTCTGATGGCAATATTTTTAAATTGTGACATTAATGCTGTGTTGCCAGTGAATTCAGTGGCGTGATTGTTCACAGCTTTCGATGGGCATAATTGATGACAAGGACGAACATCAGCACATTGTTATTACCGCCCTTTACTCCCGGTACTAATGTGGTGGCCGGGAATTTTGCTCTTGGACAGCACTTGGACCCTGGGGGGCTAAAACCCGTGTTTTGCAGCATAACAGGCCGTTGTTCTGTCCTCAGGGTAAATATGATTATGAAGTGCACAATCGTAGAACATACTAGAGGCCAGTGATGTCCCGAGGCCTCGGACATCGGTCATGGTCCGATTCGTTTGGAAAATGACCGAATGCAAACACCTGTGTCCCGTCAAATGTCCGATTCTATTGCGAAATTAGCGGTCATTGTCCGATAGTATTATGACTAGAGCGGTCACTGCAAGAAACATCTGTACAAACTGGAGTGTCAAAGCCGTTAAAACGAGTTTGAATAGTGGACAATGCTAGACTATTATCACTCTTTAGTACATTCCGTCGAACAACAAAAGGGCATTTTTAAACTGTTTACACAACAGAGTTTTTGTTTTACTTTATTCATATTTAGTCTCAGTCACTGTCTTCTAAAGAAGCACCATTAATCGGTTCGCTTCACAATCTGAATGTCCTATTGCTTTTATGTAGTCAGGACATGATGTCCAATTAGTTTTATGATTTAGGACATTTTGTCCTATTGCCCTCTAATCCTAGGAACACCACTGGTCAGAGGAATAATAATAATAATAATAATAATAATAATAATAATAATAATAATAATAATAATAATAATAATAATAATAATAATAAAGTAGGCTTATATAGCGCGATACCCCAGCTCAGGGCTGGGCTCACCGCTCTTAACATAGAATATATCTTTAGAACAAACATAAACAATAAAACAGGGTATGCAAGCATTCACACCAACCGTACTCACAAAGGCATACAAGAGAACAACATATGCAATACACTACACATGCAAAATACACAAACAAACAAACAAAAAATATTAATACAATGGCATATTAAATAATAATAAGATTCACCATACAGATTTAAAATATAACTAAAAATGTGTTACATCTAACAATGGTTAATTAATACAATGATCGGATAAAAAAGATAAGACCCGCCTCTCCTCACTATTGCAGAAATAAAATATTATCAAAAACATAATGTACAATAGTAGAATAGCCAATAATTTAGTGGCCA
Organism: Oncomelania hupensis; assembly: GCA_036898135.1. NCBI lineage: Eukaryota > Metazoa > Mollusca > Gastropoda > Littorinimorpha > Pomatiopsidae > Oncomelania > Oncomelania hupensis. The sequence continues at coordinate 4,521,298 of CM072524.1, read as the reverse complement.
CAGAATCAAAATAAATTGAGGATAAAAAAAGATATCATGCCATTCAAATGGAGTTCCAGACACTCGTATACATAGCCCATAAAATAAGCATTTTCAAAAAGTGTGTTACACTCGGTTCGATGATGGTGTTTTTCTTTATCAGTATCCGATTCAGCCCCAATGCTGAATTCCTGATAAGGTGTAACTCAGATTCGTTTATTCACGCAGCCTGCTCAAGCAGCATACAAGTCACAAAGTCGACGTATGAAGTTTTCCACTTTTATTCAGCACACATCAACAACTGCATACAATCGCTCAATCGCCTTTCCACTCTCAAATTTACTTTCCAACTTCACTATCAACAATAATCTCTCAACAACAGTGCGGCACACAATTTTATAATCTCTCTCTTCCGGAACAATTTCGAATACAGTAGAAATGACGCACTGCCACCAATCGAATAAAAGATCGTCATCACTGACTTACGTCAATACATATTTTTATATCTTCCGGAACGACCTCTTGCTTCGACATGTATGGGGAAATTTCTATCAAGAATAAACACGCAGATCCAGAAGATTCTACAACAATATCGACTAACGAAAATTATCAACGTTATACAAAGCCTCTCCTAACAACAATGCAAACTCAAATCAAAGGTAAATAAACTCTATTATTAAATACTTTGCAAATCGAAACGATTAGATCTATCGTGCGCGTTTCCGACGTACTACCATTCGCGTTTCAACGTAACAAAGTGTTTATTTTGTTGGTTGTGTTATGGCTGGGCTTTATCGTTATAAAGCCAAGGGAAGGATAGCTCACTAACTCAACTCTCTGCAAGCAAAACATTATCAAAACCGATCAGCCAGTGTTGACATGCAGGCCAACACGTGTGTAGAAAATGGTGACGCGTAATGACCTTGACCTTTTAGAAATTACAATTACGAATGCTCCAGCATGCTTAGATTGATTGATTGATTTATTGTTGCTTTAGGTCCAGCGGACTCTTCCGAGCCAAATCAGGACCGGACAACCCCCGATCCGCATAAAAGATCTGCCGAAACAACCCTAGTGGGAAAATTGAATGCCCTCCACCGGCCAGTCACTTTACAATAAAGACATCCCACGCGGGGGACGGCTGAGGGTTGACCTCAACTACGCGAACACCCCGGTTACAAAAACAAAATAGAATACAAACATCATTATAAATCAGCAATAAAACACATACATATAAAATGCCTATAGT
>CM072524.1:4490070-4517570 GCA_036898135.1 Oncomelania hupensis | reverse complement strand
TGTATAAAACGATCATTTTGTGTGAGGAACGATCATTTTGTGTGTTCGTAATACTATTTATACATTATCTCTGGAACTGCTCCTAGCTATCTTTCTGAACTTTTGACTGTCTATGTTCCTTCTCGGTCTCTCCGCTCGTCTGCAGATGAAAGGATGTTCCGTGTACCAGAATACCACAGAGTGAGACACGGTGGTCGAGCTTTCAGTTTTTTTTCTCGTTCAGACCTGGAACTCGCTACCTCGGTCCCTCCGTCACAGTCCTTCCCTGGCGTCTTTTAAAATGAACTTGAAGACGCATCTTTTTAGAGAGGCCTTTTCCTAGGCGCCATGAGTGAGTGTTGTTAGTTATTTTTGGTGTTGAGATGTATATGAGGTTGCGTGTTATTGACCAATGTACGCATGTTGTGTTTACATTTGTTTGTGTAAAGCGCTTTGTGATTTTGGAAAGCGCTTTATAAATTGCCTATTATTATTATTATTATTATTATTATTATTATTATTATTATTATTATTATTATTATTATTATTGCCAAAAAGGTTTCGATTTAATGCATCCCTGTAAAAAGTGCAAATATTTGATTTGGTTAAAGCGTCTCTCTCTCTCTCTCTCTCTCTCTCTCTCTCTCTCTCTCTCTCTCTCCCTCTCTCTCTAACTTTCTCTCTGTCCCGCCATCCCTCTCTGTCTCACTCTCGCGTCGCTTTATTTTTATCGTGCTCTCTCTCTGTCTGTCTCTCTCCGTTTCTCTTTCTGTCTCTCTATCTCTCTTGTTCGCTCTCTGTCTCTATGGCTTTGGCTGACTGGATGGCTGTTTTTCTGTCTCAAACTCTCTGTTTTTCTCTCCCTCTCTCTCTCTCCCCCCCTCTCTCTCTCTCTCCCCCCCTCTCTCTCTCTCTCTCTCTCTCTCTCTCTCTCTCTTTCCGTAGACGATGGAGCACAGCATATATAGACATTAAACAACCTTAAAGCTCTGTAGACGTTAATAAACAGGCGGCTATAAGAATTGTGTCAGGCCGCGGAAGAAAGGTTTAAGCCGTCAGGAGCTAGGCTTTAAGGTAAGGCTCCCTGTGTGATAGACCAAGGTAACTAAGGAGGATGATACAATGTCTAGACGGGTGCCATCATAAATTGCGAACGTGGTGGATGGAGCTGCTTGTTCAAGTCCATGCACTACGGTGTTCAAGTCCAGGCACTACGGCGAATGCCTCTAGACTACGGAGGTTGTTGTGTTCAAACATTTTGCTGTTTAGCACAACTTAAGATAAATTAGTTTTCTTATACTGCGACCCCTTGGGGTCATGAGCAATCTTGCCACTGTAGATTGTTCAAACCTATAAAGGGAACAGTGAAAGCCACAGTTGAAAACCTGTCTTTCCTTTATAGGCAAGACAGATTCACTGCGGCAACAGTACCCCCGTTGGAGTGCCGGGGGTTTTCAGTATAAATAGTATCCCCACTTTATGGAAATTTAGTGCTTTAAATTCCCACTGTCGCTGTCTTCCTCATTTACTCTTTCCTATTCCTGCTCTGTCCTTCACTCTGCTATACTATCTTCTTCTTCGCTAGATCAATGACCTACCTTTTTTCTTGAAAACTCTTCCTGGACAAGACTCCTTGTTTGTGTATGAGGTCTGTTGGATCAGCTTGGGAGTGTTGGACGCTTTCTGCCGGGTGGTCACTAGGGCTTCCTATGATTGTACTATTTAGCACTATAGGCATTTTATATGTATGTGTTTGGTTGATGATTTATAATGATGTTTGTATTCTATTTTGTTTTTGTAACCGGGGTGTTCGCGTAGTTGAGGTCAACCCTCAGCCGTCCCCCGCGTGGGATGTCTTTATTGTAAAGTGACTGGCCGGTGGAGGGCATTCAATTTTCCCACTGGGGTTGTTTCAGCAGATCTTTTATGCGGATCGGGGGTTGTCCGGTCCTGATTTGGCTCGGAAGAGTCCGCTGGACCTAAAGCAACAATAAATCAATCAATCAATCAATCTTATACTGCGTTCATAATGTTGGCATAGACTATTAATTGGAATGCCTCTGTTCCTGCACTAGAGAGTAATTTTGATTGGTATAATTGTTTTCAAGGGTGACACTTATTTAACCTTTGCTTTGCTGAGCCATTTGTCTTCTATATACAGACCTGCTAGTGATCTAAGCGAGGTTTCCGCGGAACGTGCGACTATGTCACGCCTTGTGACAGACATTTTGAAGTCCAATGAGTCTGATGACGTCCACAAATCCACAACTTGAACGGCGAAAATATATACACAGGAACAGTCAACGCTGCACCACTATTCCAAAACAAAGTATGGCGCCGCAAAACCGGAAGCGAGTAAAGCAACTTTCGTCTTCCGATACAAAACAACAACAACAACAAACAAACAAAAATTTAAGTGTACGCGGATTATTTCGCTTTTTTTTTCCTTTTCGTTTTCGCGGATTTCCGCGATTTCGCGGAGAACTATCAGGTCTGATATATTCAAACTGGAATAAGATTATCCATTCATTTATGATGTATACAAATATGCAACATTTGAGTATTTGTTGTTCGATCACAAATACAGTCTGTGTTAAAATGTTGTCAAATTATTACATGTAAGCCAAACACTTCCCTGGTAGAGAAGTTGATTTTAATACATAATTTAGCTAAGGGTGTCTAAGAAACGTTAAGAACGCCGTGTCTTGAACGTGAAAAAGTAGGCTTATGAAATATTTCTTGAAGGTTAGTGGGAGTAAGATTTGAGTCTTTGACGCGTTTATGACATAGTAACACCACTTTGAAATCTGTCCTTTGTATAACTGGGAGCCAATAGAGTCGTCTGGGTACTGTCACAATATATTGACTCTCCTTGGGACGAGTGACAATTCGGGCTGGAGAGACGTGTGGGCTGCTAGACTGGAAGATAGAGAATGAAAGTCCATTGTGGTTACGTTCTTACGAGTCAGGCGAATGAACTAAAGCTTTTTTACCGCACTAATTGTATAGACTGTGATTGAGGTATCTGACCAGGCATTTGAACGTGGCATGCTTGAGTGGAACCAAAGCAGCAAGTGGAAAATCGGAAATGAAGTCCGGTCACAGCCTGCTACGAAAACACTAAATACAACAGATCTGACACTGTTTAGTATATATGTAAGCGATAGGCTTTCCACAAAGTTTCAAAAAGTCGCTCAGACTTGGCTCCTTCCCCCTATCATATCCTATCATATCCCGTAACTCGAAGGTCGTTGGGGCACCCCTGGTCATCGTTTAACCAGCGTACACCATCTTTCTCTGTCCTCAGCAACCCTCATGGCTTCGCTCAGTGTCAAGCCAGTCCATTCTCGAATGTTGTCCTCCCACCTCTTTTTTGGTCTCCCTCTTCTTCTGCCTCCTTGTAACGTGCTTTGCAGGATGGTCTTTGCAAGGCTTGATGCTCTGATGACGTGGCCATACCATCGGAGTTTGCGTTTCTTCACCATTGTGAGCATGTCATTATGTTGTCCAATGGCTTTTGTGATGGTCTGTCGGACTTCGTCATTTGGTGATGTGCTGGGTATAGGAAATGCCCAGAAGTCTTCTGTAGCACCTCATCTCCATGTTTTGTATTCTTCGTTATAGGTCTGCTGTGAGGGTCCATGTTTCGCAAGCGTATAGGAAGATGGATATGACAAGGGAGCGCGGCAGCCTTACCTTGGAATGTAGACTGGTTCCTTGGTTCCTCAGGTGCATGTAAAACTTTGGTTAGATCCGCGCCAGGGGCTACGAACGAGTATTGAAGTTTGCCGTCTAAAACAACCATTGGCGAGTTGTCAGACGGAAATAACAATCCAAAGGAAAAGGGGACAGTGACTTAAAGCAACACTGAACCACCAGAGCAATCATACTGCTTAAAACGTCCACCACAGTATTCGAAACTGGGTCATCAGTGTGCCAATGGAATTCTGTACACACGAGCTTCGACATTGGGACAAAAGATGAATTTTTTTTTTGGTGGGGGGGGGGGATGTTGTGGGTGGGTGGGTGGTATATTTACGTCTATGTTGAAATGTAGCTGTAAATAAATACCAGAGAAAAACAAGAAATACATTATACTTTTTTTTAAAATTCCCAAAGACCAAGATGAACTGAATATAACAGTGTACTGTAGGTCAGGCGTTGGCGGGAAAAGGGAAGGGAATGGAAAGGGGAAAGGGTGAGGGGGGTGGGGGTGGGGGGTAATGGATTACAGAAATCTCCGTTCATTAATGAAACTGAACGCAGTCAATCACCAATTTCCTTCTTCCCCTCTTGTTCCTCCCACTCTTCTTCTTCTTCTTCTTCTTCTTCTTCTTCTTCTTCTTCTTCTTCTTCTTCTTCTTCTTCTTCTTCTTCTTCTTCTTCTTCTTCTTCTTCTTCTTCATCTTCTTCTTCTTCTTCTTCTTCTTCTTCTTCTTCTTTTCCTTCTTCTTCTTCTTCTCCTTCTTCTTCTCATTCTTCTCCTTCTCCTTCTTCTTCTTCTCCTTCTCTTCCTTCTCCATCTTCTTCTCATTCTTCTTCTCCTTCTTTTTCTTCTTCTTCTCCTTCTCCTTCTTCTTTTCCTCCTTTTTCCTTCTTCTTCTTCTTCTTCTTCTTCTTCTTCTTCTTCTTCTTCTTCTTCTTCTTCTTCTTCTTCTTCTTCTTCTTCTTCTCCTCCTCCTTCTTCTTCTTCTTCTTTTCCTCCTTTTTCCTTCTTCTTCTTCTTCTTCTTCTTCTTCTTCTTCTTCTTCTTCTTCTTCTTCCTCTCTCTCTCTCCCTCCCTCCCTCCTCCTTTTCTCTTTAGGTCTTCTTTACTCCCCTGTGTCCACCTCTATTAGTTTTCAGTGTTCCATTACCTCGCCTTTTTGTTCCGGTGGAGAGCGTCGCCTCCCGGAAGGTGGCATTGGTCGTATTGATTTGTAGGACAAAGTCGCCAAAAACAACCGGCATCCGGTTCTATTTAGGGCGTCACGTGCTGGAAGTATTTTCCACCTTGATCACCTTGTGTTAGTTTGTGTGCGTATATATATTGTCGATCTTTCTGTCAATCTAATGAAATGTCTCATTCACTTTTAAGGCAGGACTATTTGCTAATAATATTCGTACATGTTTTGTGTCTAATATTTACTAATAATATTCTTACATGTTTTGTGTCTAATATTTGCTAATAATGTTCGTACATGTTTTGTGTCTAATATTTGCTAATAATATTAGTACTTGTTTTGTGTCTAACATTTACTAATAATATTCGTACATGTTTTGTGATTAATAATTGCTAATAATATTTGTACATGTTTTGTGTCTAATATTTGCTAATAATATTCGTGCATGTTTTGTGTCTAATATTTACTATTTATATTCATATATGTTTTGGTTTTGTGTCTAATATATACTAATAATATTCGTACGTTTTGTGTATAGTATTTGCTAATAATATTCGTGCATGTTTTGTGTCTAATATTTACTATTAATATTCATTTATGTTTTCGTTTTGTGTCTAATATATACTAATAATATTCGTACATGTTTTGTGTCTAATATTTGCTAATAATATTCATTCATGCTTTATGTCGAATACTTACTAATAATATTTATGCATGTTTTGTGTCTAATATTTACTAATAATATTCATACATGTTTTGTTTCTAATATTTGCGAAAATATTAATATAAACTGTCAGTTTGAAAAGAATAAGGCATGTGTTTTTAAACATTAATGAAATTGTGCGTAAAGGGATTATAGGCTTATATTTTCCCGGATTTACACACGCACACACACACACACACACCCACACACCACACACATACGCACACAGCAAAATAATAATAAATAATAATGATATAATGAGGAGAAGAAGAAGAAGAAGAAGTAGAAGAAGAAGGAGAAGAAGGATCCACACACAAACACACACCTGCACACACCACACACATACGCACACAAACACAGATACACACACAGCAAAATAATACTAAATAATAATGATAATAATGAGAAGAAGAAGAAGAACGCCTGAAGAAGAAGAAGAAGAAAAAGAAGAAGAAGAAGAAGAAGAAGAAGAAGAAGAAGAAGAAGAAGAAGAAGAAGAAGAAGAAGAAGAAGAAGAAGAAGAACAAGAAAAATAATAATAATAATAATAATAATAATAATAATAAGAAGAAGAAGAAGAAGAAGAAGAAGAAGAAGAAGAAGAAGAAGAAGAAGAAGAAGAAGAAGAAGAAGAAGAAGAAGAAGAAGAAGAAGTGCTGTACCATAACAGGTGCAATAGATGTCTAAAGAGACGGCACTGGGGCGTAATGAAAACTGTTTGTATAGAATCCGTAGTGGGTGCTATCCTCCAGTGAATAAAGGAAGGATGTACAAGATTTATCTCCCCTCTTCTGCTGCCAGTGGTTTTGAGTTTTGTGGAGCTGTGCCATAGATACAGAGAGTCATTTCGCTTGGGTTCTCAGCTCCTCAGTGGATCTGCTGGGCTTGGTGAAAATCAAGTGAGACAATAGCATCATAGCGACATCTGGATGAAGTCCTCATAAATCGAGACAGATTAATTCAGCAGTGGTTTCCTAATTTTAGGTCAACTTAACTCTTAGATCTGTATCGCCCATCTTGGAATCCAATCTGAACTGAACAACTCAGTTGTTACTTTCCTAGATCTGTGTGGACGAAGTGTTCGTGGCCTAATCTTATAGGACCAAAGAGTGAGTGACTCCGTGACTACCAATCCCTCCCGTGTGAGTGGTACGGCCATGATGTTTGCGACGATGGATCAAGCTGACAGGGAATTGAACGACAACATGGAAGGGATGAGTCGCTTCCCTCCCCCTCCCCGCTACGACTTGGTGCTGAAGACTGAAATCTGTGTGTTTTACCAATTGTGCAGGCTGTGGATCATGGACTCCGATCACACTTGCCAGGACATGATGAGTCACAAGAACAGGACATCCTACATGGACTCCTATCCAGACCGACCCAAACAGGTCAGTACATTTATAATGAGTAGTATGTTAGTGGGCGGATGGGCAACCGTGCACATGCACCTAAAAAGTGGGTCACGTGACAGGGGGATGACGTCATAGGTGCACATGTACTCTTAGGTCATGATGCCCCACAACGTGAGGGTCTTTGCGCCCTGTCAAAAGTGATGGATGACATATGGCCTGGGGGGATATAATTTTATTGATGGTGCGATTGCAAGTGCGCATCTCGGTGAATGGATATATGACTCAGTGGTCTGAGCGTGAGATCAAGCACCCCAAAGCAGCAAGTGTGCGTCTTATGGTTTTTATCGGTGAATGGATATATGACTCAGTGGTCTGAGCGTGAGATCAAGCACCCCAAAGACAGCAAGTGCGCATCTTGATGAATATAGAATGACTCAGTGGTCTGTGCGTGAGACCAAGCACCCCAAAGACAGCAAGTGCGCATCTAAGTCAAAGACAGCAAGTGTGCATCTTGATGAATAGAGAATGACTCAGTGCTATGAGCGTGAGATCAAACACCCAAAGGCAGCAAGTGCGCGTCTCACTCAAAGGTAGCAAGTGCGCGTCTTTTTTGTATTTATCAATTTATTTTTTATTTAGATCAAGCATCCAAAGACAGCAAGTGCGCATCTTTTTGTGGTTGTATATATTAATAGGTAGACCTAGACACGCTAATTTAATGATCGGTAATAAACTTTAGTACCACAGATAAATATCAAAATAAAGTATTATATATACCCGTTCAGATATTGGTTCAGAACAACAATCGGTGTGCGTCAAGGATGCCTACTCTCTCCAACACTCTTCAACATCTTCCTAGAGCGCATCATGTCGGATGCTCTTGCAGACCATGAAGGCACAGTCAGCATAGGGGGTAGGGCAATCTCCAATCTTCGTTTTGCAGATGATATTGATGGATTGGCTGGAGAGGAACAAGAACTTGAACAGCTGGTACAGAGGCTTGACACCACCTCCAAAGCCTATGGAATGGAAATAAGTGCAGAGAAGACCAAAATGATGACCAACAACACCAATGGCATCAATACGGACATCAAAGTCCAAGGCCAATCCCTCGACACAGTGCATAGCTTCAAATATTTAGGAGCCATTGTATCAGACAATGGGTCCCGACAGGAAGTCCTCTCCAGGATCGCACAAACAACTGCTGCCCTGACAAGGTTGAAGCCCATTTGGAAAGACAGGACCATCAGTCTACATTCCAAAGTAAGACTGCTGCGCTCCCTTGTCATCTCCATCTTCCTATATGCTTGCGAAGCATGGACCCTCACAGCAGATCTCCAACGAAGAATACAAAGCATGGAGATGAGGTGCTACAGAAGACTTCTGGGCATTTCCTATACCCAACACATCACCAACGACGAAGTCCGACAGACCATCACACAAGCTATTGGACAACATGATGACCTGCTAACAGTGGTGAAGAAACGGAAACTTCGGTGGTATGGCCACGTCACCAGATCATCAGGCCTTGCAAAGACTATTCTGCAAGGCACAGTGCAAGGAGGTAGAAGAAAAGGGAGACCGAAAAAGAGGTGGGAGGACAACATTCGAGAATGGACTGGTTTGACACTGAGCGAAGCCATCAGGGCTGCTGAGGACAGAGAAAGATGGAGTATGCTGGTTAAACGATCATCTGTGGTGCCCCTACGACCTTCGGGTTACGGGACAGGATAGGATAGGATAGGATATACCCGGAAGGCATAGTTAGGATTAACGAAAGAGAGGATCAAAAGAAGACAGGAGCCAGCAAAATTTTAGTACCATTCATAAATATCAAAATCTCTCTCTTTTTCTTTTTCTCTCTCTCTCTTTCTTTCTCTCTCTCTCTTTCTCTTTCTCTTTCTCTCTCTCTCTCCCTCTCTCTCTCTCTCTCCCTCTCTCTCTCTCGCTCTCTCTCTCTCTCTCTCTCTCTCTCTCTCTCTCTCTCTCTCTCTCTCTCTCTCTCTCTCTCTCTTTCTCAGCATATAAATGTATACAATTGTTATTAAAATATACAATCATCTATGTATACTAATAGAATAATGTGTAAGCAGGAAAGCAAGGAGAGAGAAAGTCGTGCAATTTAAAATGAAAACAAAAACCAATACTCAATGATACAAAAACACAGTGTGAGCTGTATGTGAACGCATGCAATAAATGATCTTACCAGAACTTATGTGTCTGTCCTCTATCTCTCTCACACCCTCTCTCTTTTTCCCACTCTCTCTCTCTCTCTCTCTCTCTCTCTCTCTCTCTCTCTTTTTTTTTTCATCTCTGTGTGTCTATATTTTGTTATACAAACACACCCAAGAATAGTTAATGACCATTGATGGATATGTAATGACTCAGTTGTCTGTACATTAGACCAAGCACCCAAAGGCTGCAAGCGTGCGTCTTGACAATTTTGATTTAGATCATGTATCAATTGACCAGCGCCTTGGTAAGTATGGCGAGATATCCCGAGGGGGTGATTAGCCAGCAGGGGGAAGGGGTGATTAGCTGCCCATCACGCTTGAAAGACTGTGGCTCATCTTATTTACATGGGAGCAGATGATAAACTTATTTATTTTAAGAGAGATAGCTTAACTAGAATTTTTTTTGGATGTGAAGCATTGCAAATGATAGATCATGGTCTATGTGTATATATACTCTCTCTCTGGCTCATCCTCTCTCACACACATCTATCACTCAAACAGATGGTGTAAAGGCAGAGACATGATTTTGATAATGATTATATAGGATTGGATGAGGGTCATTTTAATCAAACAGGCAATTTTTTTTAACGTTATTATTGATTTTGTTTAGTTTTGATGACAAAGTCTATCGATGACGCATGATAAAAAGTGGTAAACAGGAGCAGAATCGATGTAGTGGTTTTTGAGATATTGAATTTATATGAGGCGAATCGCGCAAATATTTTAAAGTATTTGATTTATTTTATTGATTTGAGTCTCTCTCTCTCCATCTCTCTCTCTCTTTTTTTCTCTCTCTCTCTCTTTCTCTCTCTCTCTCTCTCTTTCTATCTCTCCTCTCTATCTCAGCTATCTATCTCTCTCACGCTCTCTTTTTCTCTGCATATAAATGTATACAATTGTTATTAAAATATACAATCATCTATGTTTACTAATAGAATAATGTGTAAGCAGGAAAGCGAGGAGAGAAAAAGTCGTGCAATTTAAAAATGAAAACAAACCAATACTCAATGATACAAAAACACAGTGTGAGCTGTACGTGAATGCATGCAATAAATGATCTTACCAGAACTTATGTGTCTGTCCTCTGCCAAACTTGTAAAATATCCATGAAAAATCCTCTAACAATAATCTTAACTTTTGTAGAAGATATTTGAACAAGCTAATGCATTAAAATTGATGCTGTTTGCATAAGTTGTTGGGAGCTTTACAGTCAACGAAATCTAGTACTGAAACCTTAAAATGCCACACATTTAAAATCACTAATAATATCTTTTACAATTAATCAATCATTGCGTTTTTTATTTTTTTTTTCATGCACCAAAGTTATATCTTATAATATTTACAACGTTTAAAGCACTTAAAATACAAATGATCACAGAAATTATAGTTAAACTTTACCAAAAAGGTGTTTTTTTATCAATCACAATAACAGTACCACAAAGTACCACACCACGCTGGCCCATTTTTTTCTTAAAGGCATGTTTGGACATGATATGGAAACGGCTGACGCAAGCATAAGATATGGGAAGTAACTCTCTCTCTCTCTCTCGCTCTCTCTCTCTCTCTTTCTCTCTCTTTTTCTCCCTCTCTCTATCTACATCTTATTATTACTCTCTCTCTCTCTCGCTCTCTCTTTCTCTGCATGTTTGGACATGATATGGAAACGGCTGACGCAAGCATAAGATATGGGAAGTAACTCTCTCTCGCTCTCTCTCTCTCTCTCTCTCTCTCTCTTTCTCTGCATGTTTGGACATGATATGGAAACGGCTGACGCAAGCATAAGATATGGGAAGTAACTCTCTCTCTCTATCTCTCTCTCTCTCTCTCATTTTGTATCGATCTCTGCACACACAATTTTAAAAAATGTCACTTTTGGAGGGGATATTGAATATCTAACTACAATCTGTTGTGTGGCGTGGTTGAATATATAGACAAATCTTTACAAACATAGATAACTGAATACTAATCAAATGCTGTCAGCACGCCTGAAAAAAAAAAAGTCTAAACATATATGCCACCCCTGATGACGCCCGCCAACATGTTTAACAAGTCACACACATGATCACACTTGTTTATTAGTCGGCTTATAGATTTAGCTATCACTTTTTAAAGAGTAAATACTGTGTGGATAGTGCTCAATTGTCTGGGCGGCAGATCATATACCCAAAGGCTACAAGTGCGCTTCTTGGTGGTGGTTAACAAAAGGCTGCAAGTGTACGTCTCGATGGTTTTTGAGTTAGATAATATATTAGCCAACGCCTGATAAAGTATTACATGGTTAGTGCTCAGTTGTCTAGGGCGTCAGACCATGCACCCAAAAGGCTGCAAGTATGCGTCTTGGTGGTTTTGAGCTAGATCATCTTTCTCCTCTTTTTCTTATTTATCTCTCTCTCTCTCTCTCTCTCTCTCTCTCTCTCTCTCTCTCCTTTTCTCTCTCGCTCACTCTCTCTCTCTCTCTCTCTCGCTCTCTCTCGCTCTCTCTCTCTCTCTCTCTCTCTCTCTCTCTTTGCTCTATTTTTTTAGTTGATGATCACACTTATTTTTATTAGTCAGCTTATAGATTTAACCATCTTTTTTTTTTATTTAGCCCTCACTTTTTTAAATCCTTTTTTATTTACCTACACACCCACCCACCATCAGCCCCTCTCCTCGCACACCCAGCACACTCCACCATCCTATCATTGAAATACTCAAAACTATGTTGAAAAAATGCACACCCCATGCAGCGATGATGACATGGATGATAACGTGCATGGGCATGTATGCAGTATCTACACACGCACACGTACGCACACTTGCCCACACAAATTTTTAAAACTACATATGAAAATACAAGGAAATACTTTGAACACACTGACCCCATACAGCGATGATGGTGTGGACGCACACCCCGTGCAGTGATGATAACATTGATGATGACATACATGTACATGTATGCAGTGTCTACACACGTACGCACACTTGCATACGCAAATTTTTAAAACCGCACGCCAAAATATAATAAAAACACGTACCCCATGCAACGATGATACCGTGTTCATCCATTGTAAACAGTGTCTGCACACGTGCGCATGCATGTATGCAGTGTCTGCACACATATTTTGTAACACTGCACACGGATTTTGTAACACTGCACGCCCAAATTTAAAACAATGCACGCCAAAATACAATGAAATACGCTGAAAACAAAACACCCACCCCGTGCAACGAAGATATCATGTCCGTGCACGTGTGCGTGCATGTATGCAGTGTCTGCACACACATTTTTAGTACTCTGTACGATCAAATTTGTAACACTGCACGCCCAAAGTTAAAACAATGCACGCCAATTTACATCTCGTGTGGTCTTGGTGTGGGGTCTGTTTTGTTTACACTCAACAATGAATAAGTTATTTGTCAACAAATGCAATTTTTCACTGTCCATTTCTTCAGTTTAATTGCTCTCATAGTTTTAGTGTTGATTTAGCCAAAATAAAACGTATACAGCTATAGGCTGTCTTGTATATAATGATAAAAGAGAGTCTCATAGCCTTGTGAACGTAGGGGAGCGTGATGTTAAAGAGATTACACTTATCTTGGGACCATCGTAATGATGGTGATGCCCCTCTCTATCTCCCTCGCTGCTTTACCTTCCCCACCCTCAAGAGAGTAGGTATTTAGTCACCCCATCCAAGTGTTAATCACACTAGCTGGTGCTTAACTTGCGACACAGTAGTGAGTGCTCCAACCACTGTGCTATCCACAAAGCATATACAGCTATAGACCACCTTGTATATAAAAATAAAGATAGTCCCATAGTCTTGAGATCCCACTTATCTTGGGCCAGCATAATGAGGGTGATGCCCATCTCTCTCTCCCTCACTGCTTTAGGTAGTCTGTCATAGTTGAGTCCTTCACGTTTTGTGGTCACACATCCAAGTGCTAATCATCCTGGACGGTGGTTAACGTGCGACACAGTAGCGAGTGTTCCAACCACTGTGCTATCAGACATCCCTTGGCATTTTTTTCTTATTTAGTCTTTGTGTGACAGACTTGGTTGTCATATTCTATAACTATATCAAATTAGGATCAATGTAATACTTAATCACCACCACCATCACCTTCAACTCGGATGTGATAGATGCCGTCACTGAGATCCTTGGCAAACATCGACCAAAAAAAATAAGTGTGCAGACACTGTATACATGCACGGACATGATATCTTCGTTGCACGGGGTGGGTGTTTTGTTTTCAGCGTATTTCATTGTATTTTGGCGTGCATTGTTTTAAATTTGGGCGTGCAGTGTTTCAAATTTGATCGTACAGAGTACTAAAAATGTGTGTGCAGACACTGCATACATGCACGCACACGTGCACGGACATGATATCTTCGTTGCACGGGGTGGGTGTTTTGTTTTCAGCGTATTTCATTGTATTTTGGCGTGCATTGTTTTAACTTTGGGCGTGCAGTGTTACAAATTTGATCGTACAGAGTACTAAAAATGTGTGTGCAGACACTGCATACATGCACGCACACGTGCACGGACATGATATCTTCGTTGCACGGGGTGGGTGTTTTGTTTTCAGCGTATTTCATTGTATTTTGGCGTGCATTGTTTTAAATTTGGGCGTGCAGTGTTTCAAATTTGATCGTACAGAGTACTAAAAATGTGTGTGCAGACACTGCATACATGCACGCACACGTGCACGCACATGATATCATCGATGCACGGGTTGCGTGTTTTGTTTTCAGCGTATTTCATTGTATTTTGGCGTGCACTTTTAAAACTTTGGGCGTGCAGTGTTACAAAATCCGTGTGCAGTGTTACAAAATATGTGTGCAGACACTGCATACATGCATGCGCACGTGTGCAGACACTGTTTACAATGGATGAACACGGTATCATCGTTGCATGGGGTACGTGTTTTTATTATATTTTGGCGTGCGGTTTTAAAAATTTGCGTATGCAAGTGTGCGTACGTGTGTAGACACTGCATACATGTACATGTATGTCATCATCAATGTTATCATCACTGCACGGGGTGTGCGTCCACACCATCATCGCTGTATGGGGTCAGTGTGTTCAAAGTATTTCCTTGTATTTTCATATGTAGTTTTAAAAATTTGTGTGGGCAAGTGTGCGTACGTGTGCGTGTGTAGATACTGCATACATGCCCATGCACGTTATCATCCATGTCATCATCGCTGCATGGGGTGTGCATTTTTTCAACATAGTTTTGAGTATTTCAATGATAGGATGGTGGAGTGTGCTGGGTGTGCGAGGAGAGGGGCTGATGGTGGGTGGGTGTGTAGGTAAATAAAAAAGGATTTAAAAAAGTGAGGGCTAAATAAAAAAAAAAAGATGGTTAAATCTATAAGCTGACTAATAAAAATAAGTGTGATCATCAACTAAAAAAATAGAGCAAAGAGAGAGAGAGAGAGAGAGAGAGAGAGAGAGAGAGAGAGAGAGAGAGAGCGAGAGAGAGAGAGAGAGAGAGTGAGCGAGAGAGAAAAGGAGAGAGAGAGAGAGAGAGAGAGAGAGAGAGAGAGAGATAAATAAGAAAAAGAGGAGAAAGATGATCTAGCTCAAAACCACCAAGACGCATACTTGCAGCCTTTTGGGTGCATGGTCTGACGCCCTAGACAACTGAGCACTAACCATGTAATACTTTATCAGGCGTTGGCTAATATATTATCTAACTCAAAAACCATCGAGACGTACACTTGCAGCCTTTTGTTAACCACCACCAAGAAGCGCACTTGTAGCCTTTGGGTATATGATCTGACGCCCAGACAATTGAGCACTATCCACACAGTATTTACTCTTTAAAAAGTGATAGCTAAATCTATAAGCCGACTAATAAACAAGTGTGATCATGTGTGTGACTTGTTAAACATGTTGGCGGGCGTCATCAGGGGTGGCATATATGTTTAGACTTTTTTTTTTCAGGCGTGCTGACAGCATTTGATTAGTATTCAGTTATCTATGTTTGTAAAGATTTGTCTATATATTCAACCACGCCACACAACAGATTGTAGTTAGATATTCAATATCCCCTCCAAAAGTGACATTTTTTAAAATTGTGTGTGCAGAGATCGATACAAAATGAGAGAGAGAGAGAGAGATAGAGAGAGAGAGTTACTTCCCATATCTTATGCTTGCGTCAGCCGTTTCCATATCATGTCCAAACATGCAGAGAAAGAGAGAGAGAGAGAGAGAGCGAGAGAGAGTTACTTCCCATATCTTATGCTTGCGTCAGCCGTTTCCATATCATGTCCAAACATGCAGAGAAAGAGAGAGCGAGAGAGAGAGAGAGAGAGTAATAATAAGATGTAGATAGAGAGAGGGAGAAAAAGAGAGAGAAAGAGAGAGAGAGAGAGAGCGAGAGAGAGAGAGAGAGTTACTTCCCATATCTTATGCTTGCGTCAGCCGTTTCCATATCATGTCCAAACATGCAGAGAAAGAGAGAGCGAGAGAGAGAGAGAGAGAGAGAGAGAGAGAGAGAGAGAGAGAGAGAGAAAGAGAGAGAGAAAGAGAGAAAAAGAGAGAGAGAGAGAGAGAGCGAGAGAGAGAGAGAGTTACTTCCCATATCTTATGCTTGCGTCAGCCGTTTCCATATCATGTCCAAACATGCCTTTAAGAAAAAAATGGGCCAGCGTGGTGTGGTACTTTGTGGTACTGTTATTGTGATTGATAAAAAAACACCTTTTTGGTAAAGTTTAACTATAATTTCTGTGATCATTTGTATTTTAAGTGCTTTAAAACGTTGTAAATATTATAAGATATAACTTTGGTGCATGAAAAAAAATATAAAAAACGCAATGATTGATTAATTGTAAAAGATATTATTAGTGATTTTAAATGTGTGGCATTTTAAGGTTTCAGTACTAGATTTCGTTGACTGTAAAGCTCCCAACAACTTATGCAAACAGCATCAATTTTAATGCATTAGCTTGTTCAAATATCTTCTACAAAAGTTAAGATTATTGTTAGAGGATTTTTCATGGATATTTTACAAGTTTGGCAGAGGACAGACACATAAGTTCTGGTAAGATCATTTATTGCATGCATTCACGTACAGCTCACACTGTGTTTTCGTATCATTGAGTATTGGTTTGTTTTCATTTTTAAATTGCACGACTTTTTCTCTCCTCGCTTTCCTGCTTACACATTATTCTATTAGTAAACATAGATGATTGTATATTTTAATAACAATTGTATACATTTATATGCAGAGAAAAAGAGAGCGTGAGAGAGATAGATAGCTGAGATAGAGAGGAGAGATAGAAAGAGAGAGAGAGAGAGAAAGAGAGAGAGAGAGAGAAAAAAAAAGAGAGAGAGAGATGGAGAGAGAGAGACTCAAATCAATAAAATAAATCAAATACTTTAAAATATTTGCGCGATTCGCCTCATATAAATTCAATATCTCAAAAACCACTACATCGATTCTGCTCCTGTTTACCACTTTTTATCATGCGTCATCGATAGACTTTGTCATCAAAACTAAACAAAATCAATAATAACGTTAAAAAAAATTGCCTGTTTGATTAAAATGACCCTCATCCAATCCTATATAATCATTATCAAAATCATGTCTCTGCCTTTACACCATCTGTTTGAGTGATAGATGTGTGTGAGAGAGGATGAGCCAGAGAGAGAGTATATATACACATAGACCATGATCTATCATTTGCAATGCTTCACATCCAAAAAAAATTCTAGTTAAGCTATTTCTCTTAAAATAAATAAGTTTATCATCTGCTCCCATGTAAATAAGATGAGCCACAGTCTTTCAAGCGTGATGGGCAGCTAATCACCCCTTCCCCCTGCTGGCTAATCACCCCCTCGGGATATCTCGCCATACTTACCAAGGCGCTGGTCAATTGATACATGATCTAAATCAAAATTGTCAAGACGCACGCTTGCAGCCTTTGGGTGCTTGGTCTAATGTACAGACAACTGAGTCATTACATATCCATCAATGGTCATTAACTATTCTTGGGTGTGTTTGTATAACAAAATATAGACACACAGAGATGAAAAAAAAAAAGAGAGAGAGAGAGAGAGAGAGAGAGAGAGAGAGAGAGAGAGAGTGGGAAAAAGAGAGAGGGTGTGAGAGAGATAGAGGACAGACACATAAGTTCTGGTAAGATCATTTATTGCATGCGTTCACATACAGCTCACACTGTGTTTTTGTATCATTGAGTATTGGTTTTTGTTTTCATTTTAAATTGCACGACTTTCTCTCTCCTTGCTTTCCTGCTTACACATTATTCTATTAGTATACATAGATGATTGTATATTTTAATAACAATTGTATACATTTATATGCTGAGAAAGAGAGAGAGAGAGAGAGAGAGAGAGAGAGAGAGAGAGAGAGAGCGAGAGAGAGAGAGGGAGAGAGAGAGAGAGAGGGAGAGAGAGAGAGAAAGAGAAAGAGAAAGAGAGAGAGAGAAAGAAAGAGAGAGAGAGAAAAAAGAAAAAGAGAGAGATTTTGATATTTATGAATGGTACTAAAATTTTGCTGGCTCCTGTCTTCTTTTGATCCTCTCTTTCGTTAATCCTAACTATGCCTTCCGGGTATATATAATACTTTATTTTGATATTTATCTGTGGTACTAAAGTTTATTACCGATCATTAAATTAGCGTGTCTAGGTCTACCTATTAATATATACAACCACAAAAAGATGCGCACTTGCTGTCTTTGGATGCTTGATCTCACGCCCAGACCAATGAGTCATTCTATATTCTTATGTAGCTCTGTATAAACATGATCCTAAAAACCATAAGACGCGCACTTGCTGTCTTTGGGTGCTTGATCTCACGCTCATACCACTGAGTCATTCTCTATTCATCAAGATGCACACTTGCTGTCTTTGACTGAGACGCGCACTTGCTGTCTTTGGATGTTTGATCTCACGCCCAGACCAATGAGTCATTCTATATTCATCAAGATGCACACTTGCTGTCTTTGGGTGAAACGCGCACTTGCTGTCTTTGGGGTGCTTGATCTCACGCCCATTCTCTATTCGCCGAGATGCACACTTGCTACCTTTGGATGTTTGATCTCACGCCCAGACCAATGAGTCATTCTATATTCATCAAGATGCGCACTTGCTGTCTTTGGGGTGCTTGATCTAACGCACAGACCACTGAGTCATATATCCATTCATCAAGATGCGCACTTGCTGTCTTTGAGTGAGACGCGCACTTGCTGTCTTTGGATGCTTGAACTCGCGCCCAGACCAATGAGTCATTCTATATTCATCAAGATGCGCACTTGCTGTCTTTGGGGTGCTTGATCTCACGCCCCCGACCACTGAGTCATATATCCATTCACCGAGATGCGCACTTGCAATCGCACCATCAATAAAATTATATCCCCCCAGGCCATATGTCATCCATCACTTTTGACAGGGCGCAAAGACCCTCACGTTGTGGGGCATCATGACCTAAGAGTACATGTGCACCTATGACGTCATCCCCCTGTCACGTGACCCACTTTTTAGGTGCAGGTGCACGGTTGCCCATCCGCCCACTAACATACTACTATAATGGGTATCATGTGGTGATGATGATGATGATGATGATGATGATGATGATGATGATGATGATGATGATGATGATGATGATGATGATGATGATGATGTAGTCTTGAACAGCACCAATATTCCGTGACAACGTGTTCAGTGCGCTCGCAGAGAAAAGAAAGCAGCCACTGGATGTTTCAAATAGCAAATGATGTTTTCACGATGAACGTTTTATGTCATGAATGTGTTGTCAGTACATAACATTACATTATTTTAATGAGGAACGTTTTATGTCATGAATGTGTTGCCAGTATATAGCATTACATTATTTTTTATGAGGAACGTTTTATGTCATGAATGTGTTGTCAGTACATAGCATTATATGAACCTACATATTAGTATATGTTTTACAGTAAGCACACCTAACGGTATTATTGCTGTAACTGGAATGATTGATCGATGATGGACTACCGATAATGTTTTGTAATCCTGTATTAGTATATGCATGAGGGTTTGAATCCCGCAAGGAGCGAACTTATGGGATTTAGTTACGGGAAATTTCAGGTCACCAAAAGTTCCTCCGATTACTCCGGTTTCCCTTATTCCATTCAAAAATGGTGTTGGATCCCGTCAAAATAAAAAAAAAATTCAAATTAAAAAAAAAAGAAAAATTTTCCGTCTTTTAATTGCGACCTATTTTTACAATACCTGTTCGTGATGAGTAAATAATTCGGGTCTAGCATCCATAATAATAATTAAAAAATAAATAAATAACTAAATAAAGAAATAACTAAATAAAGAAATAAATAAATAATAATAATAATAATAATAATAATAATAATAATAATAATAATAATAATAATAATCATCATCATCATCATCATCATCATCATCATCATCATCATCATCATCATCATCATCATCATCATCATCAAAAATCGATTCTCGTCCTGCTTGAAGCAAATCCGCGGGTATTTTGTCCATTTTTTGCTGACTTTCCCTTCTTCAGCGATTGCACTGCTGCCTCAACTTCTTCTCGGAGAATTGGGAGGATTTCTTCTTCTTCCTCTCTGTTCTGGAGACAATCATGCAAGAACTGATGTGTCTCCGTTTGGTGAGAAACAACCGGTGCTCTATAAACGTTAGCTGCGATGCTGTTTTAAAAATCAATCTTGATACTAATAATGTGAGTAATATCAAAACCGTAAAGTTGTTTATTATGTTTTGTCCCTGTCATAAATTGGCTAGATTTAACTCTGCTTGTTGACTATTTAGCCATGTGTAGTCTTTGTAACAGTAGAGAAGTTAGACTATTACACAGCAGCAAGTAAATTACACAGCAGACCACACACCGCGAGCCCGACCCACGCTACGCCGTGAGTCAGCACTTGAGTTTTGAATCGGACCGTTTTAACCAATCAGAGCAGGCTCAGTGGGTAGAGCAGTTTTGACTGTGTCAGAGCCTAACACAGTTTGAATCAGTCGTGTGTGAGACGAGGTAGAGTCAACATCTCCACAGCTAGAGAAATCTCTACACTCATAGACCAGGAAGCAGGACTTTGAAATCTTAGAATTCTCTCAAGTCATCACGGGCCTGAACTTGTCAAACAGGTAAATGAACACCCTTCTGTTTCATCGTGATAGATTTGTATTATTGTTGAAATTATGTTTGTGGAATTGCTATGCATAAATGTGAATTATTAATCCGAATTTGCCGTACCACGTGGAAGAGCCGACCACGAGCCGAAACACGACCGGTTGCGCCGCCATGTTGTATACCATACGGAACCACTGTTGTTTAACTTATATGTATGTTTGCAGACCAGTGGCTGTACCCGTGAATGTTTATAATATTATTAATTCTGTATGTGTATAGTTAGACACGATTTATATTTATGTATGTATAGGAATTTAGAGTTGAGATTCCAGTGGAACCCGGAAGTAGCAGAATGTTCGTCGCTTATGTATAGAGATGTGGAGCTATCACTGAGGGCTACTTGGCTTTCAGTGAGACGCTCTGCACAAACCGATTATTCAGGGTTGTGCAGAATTTCGTCTCTTATATTACAGACGAGCAGGCGAGCTATCCCGAGCTATCCTGTGTGTCCCACTCCACAGAAACGACTAGTTGGTTGAGGAGACTCTACCGCACAAGTCGGAAAGAGCTACCTTGAAAAACCACCCTACAAGACCCCACAGCGTGGCAAGGGAACCCAACTACACAACGACAAAGGTGTACCAGAAGCTACCTCACAGAAGGACTTCGACCGCACCATCAGAAAGTTAAGTGTAATCGACAAAGGTGCACTTAAACTGATCATAACAGGACCACAGTAGTCCCACTCTTCAGAAACTGTAAAACGGACCACAGTAGTCCAAATCTACATGAAATATTATAGAAAGTGCCCGAGGAAGAAAATAACAGCTGCCTAGACTATCAGCGATCGAACTATTAGCATTGAAAGAGACTTTTTAAGTTAGATTAGTACTTAGAGAATCTTGTATAGAGTAGAAGAAATAAATGTGTGATTTTAACTGTTATCAAGTGGCTGGACTACATATGATTCATAGCCGTGTGAAAGCTAGTGTGACAGTAATCTTTTACCATTTTTCTATCTATTTCTGTACCCCAACCTTAACACAGAACGAGCTAAACAAATAAATTTATTAAAGTAATTCATAGGGTGACTTACTAGCAGTTCCCACCGAATAAACGTGAGGGTCCATAATTCCATTGTGCAGAGCCCATAAAAACCCCCGTGACATTTAATTGGCGAGCCTAGCCAGGATCTGTGTATAATAGGAATTGGGTATAACCGGACCTAAGTACAATAAAATTAGATAACAGTAGTAGTAGTAGAATAACTTAGAATAGTGTAAGGGTATAACACTGATCAGTTTTGGGTGCACTATTCTTTAGTTAAAAACTTTTTTGCTTCAATTATTTTTGTGCCTGTATGTTGCATTGTTCTTTTGCAGGTTTTGCTTAAATAACTGTTGTATGCCATTTGACTCTTGTTTTATTCTATTATTGATTACGAATTTTATGGTAATTGCATTGTTGTTATTGAATTGCAATATTGCTAGTGTTTTGGTATTCCACTTGATTCAGAGGGTGTTCATAGACACGTTTGGCAATGTCGGACCCAGTGGCCTTGAGATTGCGCTTCAAGGAATTAGGGGAAGCTTTACACTTAGCAGGGGGAGACCTAATTGCGTATATCAATGCAGAGGTAGAGAAACAGGAGGCTAAGGCAGAGAGAGCAGCAGAGAGAGAGGCAAAGAAGTTAGAAGCGGAGAGTGAGGCGAAGAAATTGGAAGCAGAGCAAAAGAAATTAGAACTAGAGCAGAAGAAATTAGAGGCAGAGAGAGAAACGAGGAAATTAGAGCTAGCAGCAGAGAGAGATGCAGAAGTTAGGAAATGGGAGTATGAGAGGGCAGAAAAAGAAAAAGAGAGGGAAGAAAAGGAAAAAGAAAGACAGCATGAGTTAGAGCTAAGAAGATTGGGAGCAGGAGCTTCAAGTTCTCCCTCAACCCCTTCCCACTCAGATCAGCTAGAAGTAGCATCCAACCCTGTACAAGGAATGTCATTTCCACTGGGAACATTCAATGAGAGAGAAGAAGGTCTAGATCTCTATTTGACTAGGTTTGAGCGTCTAGCAACAGAGTACAAACTAGATCCCACTCATTGGTCTTTTAAGCTTAGTCAAGGGCTTAGAGGAAAGGCTTATGACATCTACAGTAAGCTACCGACTGACAGAGTGACTGACTATCACAAAGTAAAAGAGGCACTCCTAACGGGATTCGAACTGACAGGAGAATGCTACCGGCAAAAGTTCCGCACCAATCGGAGAGTGAAAGGAGAGAGCTATGCGCAGTTCGCGGATAGGTTGTCCACAACGTTGGATAAGTGGATTAGCCAGTCAGCCACGGCTAAGACGTATGATGGACTGACAGAACTGTTAGTATGGGAACAGCTACGGGAAACCATGACCCCCGAGCTGAGAACATTCTCAGTAGAGCAGGGCGCGGAAAGACTAGAAGATCTGGTCAAGGTCGCAGATAGGTACGTGGCCGCACACGGAGAAGCCCAGAGCTTCAGGCGAGACCTAAAGCCTAACGGGAAAGAGGCACAGAAACGAAGCCCTAACCGAGAAGAGCGCACCGCGAATAAGCCGAATAACCCCAGACCTGGGCAAAATAAAGGACCCAACACGGAATTCGGGAAAAGAGGTCCCGCAGAACAGAGACGGTATTGTTCGTTCTGCAACAGAAACAATCACTCCACCGCAGAATGTTTCAAGTTGGCCGCACAACGGAGGGAAGAGCGCGAAAGCCGGCCAGCGCACAGAGTTCTAACTCAAAGTAGCGGTAACAAGCCACACACAATCGGAGATCACCCATCGGTGACAGACACGGTCAAGGTCAACGGAAAAGAAGCGAACTGTCTGTATGACACAGGTCTATCATACGACGCGATAGTTAGCGAATCTCTTGTATCGAGCGCGGACTTGACAGACAAGACAGTCGAACTACAAGGAGCAGACTTGACGAAACCGACGACTACTTGCCCAATAGCTTGGATCGAAGTAGAGACTAGGTACGTCACAGGACGAATCCAAGCAGCTGTTTTACAGAAACCCCTGTATGATCTAGTGCTAGGTTGTAGGTATGTGTTCTTAGGCACGCCCCCCAAAACTGTAGAGATAGCTGCAGTGCAAACCAGGGCCCAAGCTAAAACCCAACCACCCCAGCCCGAGTTCGCTCCGAATCCAGGACTCGAAGAGATCAAAACAGCACAGAAAGAAGACACCTCGATAGCGAAGTGCTTCCAGAAGCTACCCAAGGCGCACACACCCCCGCACAAGGGAGACTTCTACATGGAAGAGGGAGTTCTACATCGACAAGGAGATGGAGATCACACCCAACTAGTACTACCAGCCACCCTTCGAGCCCAAGTACTAGAATTAGGCCACAGCATGCCACTCAGCGGACACATGGGAATTGGAGCCACAGTGCAGAGAATCAGCGCACACTACTATTGGCCAGGAATCACGGAGGATGTCAAGCGCTACGTGAAATCTTGCCACCAATGTCAACGATATTCCCCGCGACATCACACCGTACCAGTTACCTTAGGACCATCGGTAGTAGTCGGCGTGCCATTCCAGCAAGTCTCAGTAGACATAGTAGGACCACTGCCCATGACCAAGAAGAGGAACAGATTTCTACTCACACTCGTCGACGCATGTACGATGTGGTGCGAAGCAGTCCCGTTGCCAGCGATCGACACCAAGAAGATTGCAGATGCACTCATCGCCATCTTTACCAGAGTCGGATTCCCGGACAGCATTAGAACGGACAACGGATCTCAGTTCACCGGCCGCCTGATGCAAGACGTGTTCGAGTTGATACAAGTTCATCACATTCGCACACCACCATACCACCCAGCCAGCAACGGACAAGTAGAAAGACTGAATGGAACCCTCCTCACCATCCTCAGGAAAGTCGCCGACGACAATCCAGAAGCGTGGGACACCTACGTGAATGCGGCACTGTTCGCATACAGAGAAACGCCCCATGCAGCCACAGGCTACACCCCGTCAACATTGCTATTCGGCAGACCTCTAGCAGGACCGCTAGAAGCCCTACGCAGAAGTTGGACGGAAGCCAAGATAGACGACACACCAAGAGGTGCCACCAAGTACGTCGCAGACCTGCAGGAAACCCTCAAAGCAACGTGGAAGAAAGCTGGTGAAGCACTGAAGAAGGCAAGAGCCCGTCAGGCGAAGTACAACAACCGCCACGCGAAGGACAGAGAACTGCAAGTCGGCGATCAAGTGCTACTCTTACTTCCAAGTGGAACCAACAAGCTGGACATCGCTTGGAGAGGACCGTACCGGGTGACTGCCAAGAAATCCAAGACAGTCTACCAAGTAGAGGTGAACGGGAGAGCCCGATACCACCACATCAATCTCCTCAAGAAGTATACGGACAGACCAGCGACCCCCAGCACTCACAACTTGTTAGCCATCGCCATCGCGGAAGAAGGAGAAAGCATGGAGACCAATGCAGTAGAGTATCCCCTGCACTCCAAAGAAACCTACAAAGACGTGATACTCAACGGAGACCTAGCCGCTAAACAGCAACAGCAAGTACTACAGGTCATTCGACAACATCAGACTGTGCTAACAGACCGACCAGGGAGGACAGACCTCGTCGAAGTAACCTTAACGGTGACCGACCCAACACCCGTCCGCCAGAAGCTCTACCCGATGCCACTGTCTCAGCAGCGAGCCATCAAGGAAGAGATAGACACCCTACTGGCAGCCGGAATCATCTCAGAGTCTACTTCACCCTACAGCGCAGGCACGGTATTGTTGCGAAAACCCAACGGAGAGCATCGACTGTGCATCGACTTCAGACTGTTGAATGCGGTAACGCAGTTCCAGCCAGAGCCACTCCCGGACCAGACCGACCTATTTGCCAAGCTACAGCGAGCGAAGTACTTCTCACGCATCGACCTCAGCAAAGGATACTACCAGATACCAGTACAACCACAAGTCCGAAAGTACCTAGCGTTTAGCACTATGGACGGACACTTCGAGTTCAACGTGCTTCCATTCGGACTCCACAACGCACCCAGCATTTTCAGCGCAATGATGCGGAAACTCCTGGCACCCCTGAGCAGCGAGCACCTACACTCGTTTATGGACGACATCCTCATCGCTACACCTACGTGGGAGGAACATGTCACGCTCCTACAACAACTACTCGCACGCCTCAGAGACACGGGATTGACGGCCAGACCCACCAAATGTCAGATTGGATTCACAGAACTAGAATTTCTGGGACACACCATCAGTCAAGGAAGCCTGCGACCGGTAGAAAAGACAGTGAAACGCCTACTCGACGCTCCTAGGCCCAAGACCAAGAAGGAAGTGCAGTCGTTTCTAGGACTCTGCGGCTTCTACCAGAAATTCATCCCCAACTACAACAGCATCGCCGTCCCACTGACAAATGGAACCCGGAAAATCGCCCCGGACAAAGTAGTTTGGACAGCGGAATGTGAGACAGCCTTCCAAACACTCAAGGACAGAATGACATCGGCGCCAGTACTCCACCTACCCGATTTGACTCAGCCATTCGTTCTTCGCACCGACGCAAGCGACTTAGGCCTCGGAGCAGTACTGCTACAGCGCGACCCCAAGAATGCAGAGACGCTATTCCCTGTCGCCTACGCCAGCAGAAAATTGAGACCCGCCGAGACCCACTACGCCACGTCGGAGAAAGAATGTCTTGGACTAGTCTGGGCCATACAGAAATTCCAACTCTACCTGTATGGGACCCACTTCACAGTTCAGGTGGACCACCAACCCCTATCGTTCCTGGCAGCCTCCAAGTCTTTGAACTCTCGCCTGATGCGATGGGCACTCACCCTTCAAGCATACTCATTCCAAATCGAGTACATCCCCGGCAAAGAGAACCACGGAGCCGACTACCTCAGTCGCCATCTCGTGGAGGACACAGCAGCTGTCGCCCACCCAACACAACTAAGGGCCACAGCACCAGAATTCGTCCCCGTCCAGTAAAACCCTGTCACTAGTGTCCATAGCTACCTGGCACAGCATTGCAGCTCAGGTAGAGCAACTTACTTAGTTTGTAAATAGGACCCTAGGATAGTGCAGTGTTAAACTAGGCTCTGTAGTAGAAAAAGGTCGAATCCAGTAGTCATCGCCTTTTTTCAGTTGAGGGAGCCTGTCATAAATTGGCGAGATTTAACTCTGCTTGTTGACTATTTAGCCATGTGTAGTCTTTGTAACAGTAGAGAAGTTAGACTATTACACAGCAGCAAGTAAATTACACAGCAGACCACACACCGCGAGCCCGACCCACGCTACGCCGTGAGTCAGCACTTGAGTTTTGAATCGGACCGTTTTAACCAATCAGAGCAGGCTCAGTGGGTAGAGCAGTTTTGACTGTGTCAGAGCCTAACACAGTTTGAATCAGTCGTGTGTGAGACGAGGTAGAGTCAACATCTCCACAGCTAGAGAAATCTCTACACTCATAGACCAGGAAGCAGGACTTTGAAATCTTAGAATTCTCTCAAGTCATCACGGGCCTGAACTTGTCAAACAGGTAAATGAACACCCTTCTGTTTCATCGTGATAGATTTGTATTATTGTTGAAATTATGTTTGTGGAATTGCTATGCATAAATGTGAATTATTAATCCGAATTTGCCGTACCACGTGGAAGAGCCGACCACGAGCCGAAACACGACCGGTTGCGCCGCCATGTTGTATACCATACGGAACCACTGTTGTTTAACTTATATGTATGTTTGCAGACCAGTGGCTGTACCCGTGAATGTTTATAATATTATTAATTCTGTATGTGTATAGTTAGACACGATTTATATTTATGTATGTATAGGAATTTAGAGTTGAGATTCCAGTGGAACCCGGAAGTAGCAGAATGTTCGTCGCTTATGTATAGAGATGTGGAGCTATCACTGAGGGCTACTTGGCTTTCAGTGAGACGCTCTGCACAAACCGATTATTCAGGGTTGTGCAGAATTTCGTCTCTTATATTACAGACGAGCAGGCGAGCTATCCTGAGCTATCCTGTGTGTCCCACTCCACAGAAACGACTAGTTGGTTGAGGAGACTCTACCGCACAAGTCGGAAAGAGCTACCTTGAAAAACCACCCTACAAGACCCCACAGCGTGGCAAGGGAACCCAACTACACAACGACAAAGGTGTACCTGAAGCTACCTCACAGAAGGACTTCGACCGCACCATCAGAAAGTTAAGTGTAATCGACAAAGGTGCACT
>CM072524.1:4427570-4485070 GCA_036898135.1 Oncomelania hupensis | reverse complement strand
TCTACCACTGAGCTGAGGCAGTGTAAAGTATTTAGTGGAAGATACAGAGAGACTGAACAAGAGGAAACTGCAAACATTTAGTTGAATTAAAGTAAATGTTGATAGTTTAACCTTAAGGTGTGGATAGGAGTGGGTGGGATTTGAAATCATTATTGAATGGAAGGGAATTGAAATGACGAGTTGCCGTATAGGTAAAGAGACACCAAACTAAACTTTAGTAGTAGAATTACCCCCCTCCCCCCCAAAAAAAAAAAAAAATTCTGTTTGTGGTTGCTTCGCCTATGAAAATGGAACCGGGGCTAAAGGACAGCATCCTGGACATATTTTTTGAAAGCTGTCCTTCAGGGATAAAGCTGTCCTTCAGGGATAAAGCTGTCCTTTCCAAAATAAAGCTGTCCTTTAGGGATAAAGCTGTCCTTCAGGGATAAAGCTGCCCTTCAGGGATAAAGCTGTCCTTTCCAGAAGAAAGCTGTCCTTCAGGGATAAAGCTGTCCTTTCCAGAAGAAAGGTGTCCTTCCGGGATTAAACTGTCCTGTCCATGATAAAGTTGTCTTTGAGGGATAAAGCTGTCCTTCAGGGATTAAGCTGTCCTTTCCAGGATAAAGCTGTCCTTCAGGGATAAAGTTGTCCTTTCCAGGATAAAGCTGTCCTTTCCAGGATAAAGCTGTCCTTTCCAGGATAAAGCTGTCCTTTCCAGGGTAAAGCTGTCCTTTCCAGGATAAAGCTGTTCTTCAGGGATAAAGCTGTCCTTTCCAGGATAAAGCTGTCCTTCAGGGATAAAGCTGTTCTTTCAAGGATAAAGCTGTCCTTCAGGGATAAAGCTGTCCTTTCCATGATAAAGCTGCCCTTTCCAAGATAAAGCTGTCCTTTCCAGGATAAAGCTGTCCTTCAGGTATAAAGCTGTTTTTTTCCGGGATAAAGCTGTCTTTCAGGGATAAAGCTGTCCTTTCCAGGATAAAGCTGTCCTTCAGGGATGAAGCTGTCCTTCAGGTATAAAGCTGTCCTTCCTTCAGGGATAAAGCTGTTCTTTCCAGGATAAATCTGTCCTTCAGGGATAAAGCTGTCCTTCAGGGATAAAGCTTTCCTTTATGGATAAAGCTGTCCTTTCCAAGATAAAGCTCTCCTTTCCATGATATAGCTGTCCTTCAGGTATAAAGCTGTCCTTAATGGATAAAGCTGTCCTTTCCGGGATAAAGCTGTCCTTCAGGGATAAAGCTGTCCTTTCCAGGATAAAGCTGTTCTTTCCAGGATAAAGCTGTCCTTTCCAGGATAAAGCTGTCTTTCAGGAATAAAGCTGTCCTTAGGAATAAAGCTGTCCTACAGGGATAAAGGTGGAACCAGGAGAAATATATCTCCCACTCTTCTTTTGCCAGTGATTAACGTTTACGGAATTATGCTATAGCTACAGATGGCCATTTTGTTGTGTTCTCGGCTTCTTCA
This sequence comes from Oncomelania hupensis, assembly GCA_036898135.1. Taxonomy (NCBI): domain Eukaryota; kingdom Metazoa; phylum Mollusca; class Gastropoda; order Littorinimorpha; family Pomatiopsidae; genus Oncomelania; species Oncomelania hupensis. Next base: position 4,483,630 of record CM072524.1, on the reverse strand, counting down.
GTGCTTCATCTGGGCTTGCTAAAAATCAAGTGTCAGATATCTAAGTCGGCTTTTAAGTTCGTTCATGCACGCCAGCCCAAAAGCTGACTTAGATTTAACGCTTCACTTAAACATGCTACTTAAGTCTAAGTCGGCTTTTAAGTTCGTTCATGCACGGCCAGCCCCGTAGCTTAAGAAGATGCTTGAGTGAAGTCCGGGGGGTAAGCCTCTTCATGCGAAGCAAATATCTACAAATTGGCTGGCAGGCAACACAAATGGGAAGAAATCTAGCTTTGTGAAATAATTTATAGCAAGAACTATTTCTAAATAAGCTGTTCTATGTAAAACTTAGTAGGATGGGCTAGATTTTTGTAGAATGCACTAAATATTTTAACATCAGAAAACAATATAGAAATTGAAAGTCGACATTCCAAGGTAAGGCTGAGGCCCTGCCTTGTCATTTCCATCTTCCTATACGCTTGCGAAACATGGACCCTCACAGCATATCTACAACAACGAAGAATACAAAACATGAAGAAGACTTCTGGGCATTTCCTATACCCAGCAAATCATCAACGACGAAGCCCGACAGACCATCACACAAACCATCTGACTACATGATGACGTGCTTACAGTGGTGAAAAAACGGAAACTCCGATAGTATGGCAACGTCACCTGAGCACATGCCTTGCAAACACCATCCTGCAAGGCACGGTGCAAGGAGGCAGAAGAAGAGGGAGACATAAAAAGAGGTGTGAGGACAACATTCGAGAACGGACTGGCTGACACTGAGCGAAGCCATGAGGGTTGCTGAGGACAGAGAAAGATGGAGTACGATGGAGAGGGAAATGAAAAGGTCATGTTAGTAGGTGACACACTGGAGATGTTTCACAAGAAGACAAGTGTGAATATAGAGGGATTGTCTCCACCAGAAGTTCAAATCCCTTGTGGCTGATGCTATTGCTGATTCAACGACATTTACAATCTTCGGTGACACCTTCTATCAAGTGTATGTGGCAGAAACCTTTCTCTTGAGGCACGAGGTATCAATTTCCTTCCCAATGAACTATCGTATCAGACGTCTATTTCCTGCTATCGTTCACACAATCATATCCGATCAAACCAAACACACGCACGCGCTTGCACATGCATGTCATGCGCGCCCTCTCGAACGCACGAGAAAACACCAAGAGAAATATAGCCAGACAGTTACATAAGCACACAGACACACACACGCACACACACGCACGCACGCAAACACACGCACGCACACAACTCTCAAAATCATCATACACCTCAACATCGTCATCATCAAACTTGGCGTTGCGGCTATAGTTTAGTGCATGATTATATCACCGGTCACGAGATTAGAAAATTGTTTGCTGAGCGCCCCATGGGAATCCCGGTGTCACGTCACCCGAATGGAATCAGCGACTTCAGCTCATACAACGAGCGAAGGGATGCAACTCAAACTAAAAAATAACTAACACAAATGCCAGATGAACATTTTACGCTTTTATTCCACACACAACCACACAAGAAAATGGGGAATCTAACCCAACCTCAACCCTTATCCGGACCCACAACCCCACAATTAACCATCAATGACCTCCCTTGCCTAATCCGTAACCCCTTTGACACTGGACACAAAATGCCAACACAACCAAGATACAATAATAATATGAAAATAAAGAGGCAGTAATATAACTGCTGGCTTAAGTATACCAAAACCAAGCCTTGAAGAAATGTATTTAGTTAATATTAGACACTTTATACACAGATTAACTGTATGTTCTCCAATGTAGATTTAATTAAATTGTCTGAAAGTAATACTTCAAGGGAAATCACCAACTGATGCAACCTATTGCAGACTGTAGAAAGTCACTGTGTATATATACTACTCAAAATAATACAAGGGCCACTTGGACATATGGGTCTCTCTTTAAATCAGAAACACGAATTCAATTTATTATTAGTTCATCATATTTTATTGCAATCATTTCTGCATCAATAACAAAAAAGATTTGAGACATCAGTCGCTTAAAATTCGAGTAAATTCAATTTAACTGGACATACCCCTCATTTACAAAATCAAAACTTTAGAAACCAAAAATCTGCAGAGTCAGTATCGGGTGTAGCCACCGTTTGCATCAATGCAGTCTTGGCATCGTTGTGTCATGGACCGTATCAGGTTATGGAGGATGTTTTCTGGGATGGCCAACCACTCTTGCTGGAGAACTTGGGCCAGAACTTCAAGGTTGGCTCCTGGAGGGAGGTTTGCCCGTGTCTGTCGACCCAAGACATCCTACAGATGTTCTATGGGGTTCAAATCCGGTGATCGAGCCGGCCAATCCATCCTTATAACGTGCTGTTGCTGCAGGAAGTCATTGACGATACGCGCTCGGTGGGGTCTGGCATTATCGTCCTGTAGTATGGCACCTTCCCCAATGGCCCGCAGAGCTGGGAGAACCCTAGGTTGTAGGACGTCATCTCTGTAGCCAATACCGTTTAAGTTGCCATGAATTTGGAGCAGGGGTGTTCTGAAGTTTAATGCGAAGCCACCCCACATCATGACAGATCCATCACCAAAGCGGTCATGCTCGCGCACCGTCGCATCAGCAAAACGCTCCCGTGGACGCCTCCAAACATTCACTCGACGGTCGTTGAAAGACAAGGAGAACCGAGACTCGTCTGTAAAGAGCACCCTTGACCAATGTTGCCTAGTCCACACCAAATGACGCCGAGCCCAGGCCAAACGCGCTGCACGGTTAGCTGGGGTGAGCAAAGGCCGTACTGCTGGTCGCCTTGATCACAGGTTTGCCTCGTGTAGACGGTTGCGAATTGTCTGGTCGCTGACGTTAACATTGCTGGCTGCGTGAAGCTGTCTTCTGATGGTGTTTGCTGTAGCGGACCTCATCCTCAGAGCTGACAGGGTGATGAAATGGTCTTGTCTTGTAGTGGTAACGCGGGGGCGTCCGGACCTTCTTGGTTCTTGGACGCTTCCAGTGTTGTTAAAGCGCTCCCGCAGCCTTTGGACAACGGAGTGGGACACCCCAGCCGCCTGCCAACTTCTCTCACCCCCACCCCTTCCTGAAGCCATGCAATAGCTCTGCCTCTGTCTGCATCAGTCAATCGTCGTCTTGGGGGCATGGTTAGAAAAGCAGCAAAAGCGCTGCCATTTATACCCAGAAAAAAGCGCCGATTGTTGAACTGAACTCACAAAATGCAAGCCTTTCGCGTGCAAATCACTTTTTAATGTTGAAAATTTTGCCTTATTAGCAAGACAACAGTAAATTAGGGTCATTTTTGGGGGTAAAAATTGGGTTTGTTTTTCAACTCAGTGCAGAAAGTTCAAAACTCACACATGTGATTACTTGTCAGAATAAGATTGTCTTGAATGTTACTGTACAGGATAAGTTTTGAAATAAGCAATATAAGTTATATTATTGATAGTAGCAAAAAATAATTAAATCAAATATTTTGAGTAGTATAAATGAAATATGAGTTGCCCTTCAATTATTTTGTGTATGATATATGTTTATGTGTAATGTGCGTGTGATTGAGGGTGTATGTAAAGCTCTGCGTACTGCGACCCAAGTAGAAGCGGTCCCACAAGCACGTCGTCTAGCCTCCTCCTGCAGGTGGAAGTAGAGGTAGAACGTAGAGCGTGGTACGTAGAACGAAGTACGTAGAGCGTGGTACGTAGAACGAAGTAGGTAGAACGAAGACGGAGCAACAGAAGCGGAAGTAGTGGAACAAAGACAGGTAGAACAACCGTAGTAGTAGTAGCAGAACTAGGAGTAGCAGAAATAGTGGGCCCCATCTGGTCAACAAGTAAACCGTCTTAATAAGCTACCTCAGCATGTAAACAAAACATGGGAAATAACTCCGTCCGCCGTCCGCCATCTTGACCTGTTTATTTATGCATCATAACATTTCATAATCCTTATATAATTTGTATTCACATCCCATAAACATGATTATTTAAACAAATACAAATGCATATTATAATTTCATTTCTAGTCAACAATCTTGAGTCATCCTCTCTCTCATATTCATCACCCCTCTTCCATATCATAATATATAATACATCGTCACCCTTGACCTTATTTCTACCCTTCCTCTCTCATATTCATCACCCCTCTGGAATACTATAATATATCGTCACCCCTCTCTCACATACATCACCCCTCTCTCTCTCTCATATTATCATGTATACTTCATCGTCACCCACCCTCGACCTCATTTTGACAACAACATCAACAACATTATTCCTTTTTACATCTGCATCAAGAAAATCATATAAAAATGCCATTTATCAAAATATATCCATTTCCCCTTAATCCATCATGTCTCATTCACGTATGCATGCTCGGAGTGTATAGCCACTAAAGGAACTAGAATACTGGGCATCAACTCACCTTCAGTTTCCCGGCCTGTGAAGTTACAGACACTCCATTACTACAATACAACACAACAAAACACAACACAACACTGTCTGTAGAGAGTAGGTGGTTCGTTACTGTCTTATTATGATTCTAGGTCACCCTAGCACTTGCGAAATGCTAGGTCTTGGGAGGTCTCTAACACAAGAGCACACACCCTTAGGACGTCACTCAACACATAGATCACACAGCACTGTGGCAGCAAAAGTCCTCCTCAATTACTATACATTTACTTTTCTGTAATAATTGTCACAACTTGTTGGTCATTCTTGTCTGTATGAAGGCACAAGACTTTGGGTGGTTCCAAAACACAAAACATAACCCTTAGAAACGAACCCTACACCTGTGATAGTGGTAGTTACAGTCTCTCCAAAAGTCATCTAACCACAAAGACTACCGCCCCAACTCAGCCACTTTTACCGCTTTTTCCCAGTCCACAGTCCAAGGCACCGAGCTCCGTTCAACTTCTAATAGCCATCGAGCACATGAACAACCTAATTCCCGACATACACTATGCATTCCAAAACACTGATTCAAACTTCGCACATCGCACTCTCAGAGCTATGAAACTATACACTATGTACAACCTGACACAGCATAAAATTAGCGTGCGTCAGAACTCGTGTCGTCACACCCGGCATGTTAGGGTGATCACAGAACAGCACCTGTTTACCACGCTTTAATCCTGTTAACAATTTAATGTTGGCCATGTGGGTTCGGGTACTGAATAGACCCAATATTTCCCGGCGTGTTGTAAGAGGCGACTGACATCACTGGGCGAGTCTTCTACAGAGAAGTCATTGGCCAAGGGGGAGGAACCTCACATTACTATAGGTTCAACGACCACGTGCTCAGGGGCAAAGGTCGTCGCCCAGGTCACCAAGGACCGCGCCTTCCGTTGGCCGCCAGGGCGGTAGTGATAAGTGGGTTACTGATGGACACTTTTACAAGTTCCGCACGTGAGGAAATATCGTCATAGGAACTTGGAATGTCAGGACCCTAACTGCGAACGGATACTTTGAAGAGTTGGACCACGAGCTGGACCATTATCGATGGAACATTATAGGTATCAACAATGTCCTCTGACACGAAGGATTATGAAGCTATTTGCTCTATTCAATTCAATTCAATATTTTATGTTAAGGTCTCATCCGGTAGCCTTACATGTGAATTTAGACCGCACCCATACGCACGCAGTAGCACTAGGATGGGTGACCGCAAAACGTGAAGCGACAAATAACAACGCCCTCAGTTGACTCAACTGTGACTGAGTACCTACTCTATTAAGGGTGGGGTATGTAAAGCGGCGAAGGAGAGAGATGGTCATCATCCTCATTACGCTGGCCCAAGATAAGTGTGATCTCCAACATCACGCTCCCCTACGGCCACAGGCTATGGGACTACCTTTACCTTTTACCTTGCCATGCGCAGGCATGTACATACAAATGTGTGCTATCACATCTAATAATTTAAAGCTGAACAGCTTTGCCCAGTGTCTGGTTAAAGGTGACAGCATGGTGCCGGCGTTTGACTGGTGAAGAAGGACACTATGGACATACATGCATAGAAAACATGATTTAGTCTGCTGCGTTTCATGTCATTCTCTTTTTTTCTTCTTCTCGTCTTCCTATCTTAAGCTGGCATTGTATTGTGATTTTAGAGCCGCCAATGTCTGTGTATTGCAAATGTGAACACCGACCATAAATATTCACTGTGATTGGCTTAGGGTTACATTAAGGGTTAGGGTTATAGTTTGGGTTAGGGTTAGGGTTAGGGATAGCTTCGAAAAATGTCAAAATTTCAAAATAATGTCAAAATGATGGTAAGTGTGTCAAAATAATGTATGTAGAATTTCACGACAGTCATCACAACGTCGTTTCTAAACAAATGTGGTGTGTGTGGGGGGGGGGGGGGAGGCATGTAGAAACGACGTTACTCTGACACACACATGAAGCTCCACATGGTTTCTTTTGACTTTTTTGGAAGGCCGCACTATTTTGACGTCAATATAGCGCTCCGTAGAGTTAGAGCTGTTTTAGGGTTAGGATAGAGGTTAGGGTTAGGGATAGCTTCAAAAAATGGAAAATGTCAAAATAATGTCAAAGAAATGGAAAGTGTGTCAAAATAATGTCCGTTTTTTTCACAACAGTCATCAGAACGTCGTTTCTACAAAAATGTGTGTGTGTGTGTGTGTGTGTGTGTGTGTGCGTGCGTGCGTGTGTGAATGAGGCGACAGAGAGAGAGAGAGAGAGAGAGAGAGAGAGAGAGAGAGAGAGAGAGAGAGAGAGAGAGATAATGAATGAATTAACATTGTAGCTTAACGTCTTCACCCACCATTGGCGATATGGCAGACGAGAAGAGAGAGAGAAAGAAAGAGAGAGAAAGAGAGAATATTTTCAGGTCAGTTTATGATTGTTCTATAAAAAATTGTACTATAATTGTTCATGTACGTGTTTGATACAAAGTGGTGTGACCTCGCCAAAGGCATGTTTCCAACTTTTGGTATGCAATGTGAACCTTGGACAATTAAGATGTACTGTATTGTGTTGCATTGTATTGAGTATTTATTCATTGCCCGTTTATTTATTCATTTATTTCTATGTCTTTTCCTTCGCAATGAAAAGACAATAAAACCACACGCTCACACACACACACACACTCACATACATTATTTTGACACACTTCCCATTTTTTGACATTATTTTGACATTTTCCATTTTTTGAAGCTATCCCTAACCCTAACTCTAACCCTTAACCTAAGCCTAACCCAGCCATAACCCTACCGGAACACTATTTTGACGTCAAAATAACAGGGACGTAAAAAAAAGTCAAAAGAAAGTATGTAGAGTTTCAAGTGTATGTCAGAGTAACGTCGTTTCTACATGCCCCAGGGATGTCGTTTGGGTCGGATCTTCGGCTTTTAGCCGAAATTTTTATAAAAAAGCCGATAAACTGTCCGTCATGTCGGCTCGCCGAGCCGAAGTTTTCACGGGTGAATCGGCTCGGTTTTGTCCATTTTTGCGATATTCCTGTGCTGTACGCTTGCAGTTTAGGTGAGGATTCGATAATTACTAAGGATAAACCCAGAAACTCTGACAGTATTGTGGTCTGTCAAGGGACAGTCTAAACTTTTTATTGTTTTTGTGTGTCTAAAATTTAAGAAAACAAAATTTCTTTTCAATGTTCTTATTCTACTCTTAAAATCATGTTTTATTACAAAGATATGCATCCACAGAACACCTTTAATATATGGAGGTGGAGGGTGCACGTTAACATAGTGAATCTAGTCAAAAAACTTGTGAGACTGCTTTGGAAGAGAGAGCCGAAACTTTTTGTATAAAGCCAAAAGTTTCACGGCTGTTTCGGCCAAATCGCCTAAGAAAAAATTTCCTAGCAACATCCCTGATGCCCCCCCCCACACACACACACACACACCCACACACACACACACACACAACCTTCCAAATCTACATAATGGGGAGTGTGACAGCTATGTGTGGATAACGGGGCAAATCCTTATAAAAATAATTAATTAATCCTTAATAAAAATGTGTTTTGCTTTCCGTCTTTTAATAGCGATTTCCCTACCTTTACACTACATGTTTAAGTGTTAAAGGTATGTTTGTTGTGTGTGTGAGAGTGGGTGAAACATGTGAGCGTGTGTGTCGCTACAGATTGCCGCGTTTTGAGCCTGATTGGTGATTGGGGGAAAAGCGCGTATATAGCATCCAGCATTATTATTATTATTATTATTATTATTATTATTATTATTATTATTATTATTATTATTATTATTATTATTATTATTATTGTTATTATTATTATTATTATTATTATTATTATTATTATTATTATTATTATTATTATGATGATATAGTGGTAGCACAAACACACATACACACACCCACACACAAGTATGTAGAACACCAAGACTGGGTTTTACTAAGAATATAGGAATCGGAAAGTGATTTTTTTTTTTGGACGGAAAGAAAGCTAACTTCTTCTAGAAATGTAAGAATCTAATGCAAAATTGGCTCTTTCCGTCTCAAAAGTTGACCTAGTTCGTCTCCTATAGTCGACGAAATAGGTCGAACTTTCTTCAACATTTTCCGAGTGACTGAATTTTCTCCGTCCCGGATCGAGCACTACATTGTACTTAAAACACTCTCATGCACTACAACTGCACTCCCATGCACTAAAAGAGCACTCCCACGCACTTAGAAAAAAGTGGGGTGGCTAATACACACGCCCATCCTCTGCATAAAATGCAAAGTCAGTCACCCATTTCAAGGCTTATTTCTACACACACGCGCGCGCACACACACTCACAAACATACATAGTTTTACATTGTGCAGTGTGTGGTTACAGGCCATCATCGGGATGCTGTCCTTCTTCTCCATCCTGGGTACTTTGGGCAACGCCTTGGTGCTGTACGTCTACGTGCGTAAGAAGAACAAGCTGCCCTCCACCATCTTCATCATCTGCCTGGCCGCCACAGATTTCATGACGTCATGCATCATCATGCCGTTCACCATTACCATGGAGTCGCTGGACTACTTCATCCTGTACGATGCCCTGTGCAAGGTCTATTTCTTTCTCATTACTTGTAACGTCCCCTTCGCGACCTTCATCATGGTGGCCATCGCTGTGGACAGGTACCTGTGTATCTGCAGGCCCCACTGTCACGTTCTGGATTCACGCCGATCCCAAGTAAGCCTACGTTTCATTGACTGGCTTTGTGCTTGTTTTGTTTATTTTTTTGTGTTGGTGTCTGTCTTTCTTTCCTTAAGTACTGTTATTTGTTGTTGTTGTTATTGTTGTTTAGTTATTTTCCGCCTTGTTCTATATGTTCTTTTTCTTTTTTTATTCTTCTTGTTCTCGTTCTTCTTTTTCTTCTGCTTCTTCTTGTTCTGCTTCTGTGTCTTCTCCGTTTTCTTCTTCGTTGTTGTTGTTGTTTTGTTGTTGTTGTTGTTGTTGTTGTTCTTCTTCTTCTTCTTCCGTGCTCTTCTTCTTCTTCTTCTTCTTCTTCTTCTTCTTCTTCTTCTTCTTCTTCTTCTTCTTCTTCTTCTTCTGTGTCAGAAAATCAGAATGAATTCGCTGAAGTAATGGCAGTCTCATAAAGTCAATAACTGTGTATAGCTATTTAATTGACTCTTAAGAACCTATGTAGCCTAACTACATTAACGACCCAGAACAGAACATCTGTTGCTATAAATCTTTCCTACTTAACGTTTATTGAAGTAGACGGCGTTCGTCTTTGTACACTAAAGGAAAATAAAAACCTATTCACTAAGGATTTTGGAGAAGGTCGAAAATTTGATGAATTTATAAGTTGCGCCAAACGCTCAACATCATTTTAATAACAAAACGGATTTCAGATCTTGATAGGAAAAGGTCCTCTCTATCTGCTTTACCAAAAATGCGCATCTGAGAGCTTTTTCCGATGTCCGTTCTATTGCACCAACTCTAGAAACACGAAGTATTACAATGTTTTCACCCAAAGTGTTGTTTGTCCAAATAGAGAGGTTGCTCTCAATGACTGTATAATTTTTTTTTGCGTGCACGTAAGGGAAACCGATTATTCATTGGCGCCCTCGAAAAAGGCCTAATGTATATTCATCGTTGTGTGCATTTCTTAAGTCTATGGGTAGGTTCAGAAGCAGGGGGTTCTCGTAGAGGGATCGCACAAAAATCTAAAATGTCTAGACAGCGAATTGAACCCTAATTACGGTGCCTTAAAACATTTAGAATTGCCGAACGGTACAGACATGTATTTGCATTTTTCTGGACCCCCGTGAGTTGTGAAAAAAGGAGTCTGACCCCTGCCTTAAAGAACCGTTGACCTCAATAAGCTACTTAAAAACACTTAATTACACCAGCGGCCTACAGAGGACATTTTCCTATTAGGATCTGAAATCCATTCTCCTCTTAAAGTTATGTTGAGCGTTTGGCGCTGCTTTTAAATTCATTAAATGTTCAATCCTCTCCAAAATCCTTAGTGAGTAGGTTTTAATATCCCGGTAGTGTAAACAGGCTGATGAAAATGAAGATTTTACGCCCGTATGTGTAAAGGGTAGTTGTTTTTGGCGTGTGTGTATGTGTGTGTGTCTGTGTCTGTTTGTGTCTGAGACTCTTTGTGTGTGTGTGTCTGTGTCCGTGTCTGAGACTGTGTGTCGCAAAACTGGGTGTTACTGGGTGATCACTACTGATGAAGGACTACCTTGACTTTCATGACTTACCCCAGAACGTGGTTTTATTTCAATAAAAAAACCTAAGGTACACCATTTCTTTCCAACACTTCACAAACACATAACACGTTTTTCCAAGTTCGATTATTTTATTATATTCCGTTATTTTTTCTCGAAATCGGAACGATAATTTGGCGATACTTTCCGTCGTGGTTACCGAAATAAAGTTCACCTTTTTTTACTTTATTAACTTATCTCAATTTTTCGTCCTCGTTGAAATCGTTGGCAAATGAAGAAATCCGGGTTTAGATGAGTTGGTGGAAAAGTTCATAAGAGCTGGAACTTAACGTCGATGTCGCCGTTAGATCTAATGGCTGTCCGTGACCCACCAGTGGTGACTTCTGTAGCCCTCGTTAACGTACAGTTCCATCGTAGAATCAGTCACCCCGATCATTAGCAAGACGTCAGAGAAGAATTCAGTGCCAGTCTCGAAAATGACATCGTCCCGGAAATCCAAGACGAATAATACCACAAAAATACACCTGCCGAACAAAACTAGTCTTAGATATTTGCATGAAAATTATTTTCATACAAACTTAAACTCCTCCAGGTCCGGCTTCTGCTTGGAAAAACATGTTACAATTAATCAACACATCAGTCCCCTGAAAACCGACTGCATTCAGATGAACCAACTATCTTTCTCTGGAAAACAAATGCATTCAAATGAACAAACTATCTTACTCCTCTGGGAGACAAATGCATTCAATGAACAAACTATCTCACTTCTCTGGAAAACAAACTATTTTTCTCCTCTGGAAAATACATATATTCAATGAACAAATTATCACACTTATCAATCTTCTTGGGAAATTATCTTGAATGAAGACAAATCAAAATATTTACCCTAGGGTGCCAGAATTCAGCTAAAGCTGATCAAACGCTGAGGAACAACTCATTTTCCAGACCCAACCACATCAGACATCATTCAGCCTCCAGCTAAACTGTCGTTGGCACCCCACAGAATAAGTTGCCTCGGAGCTTGGGTAGAATCCTCCCTGTCCAGTCTAGATCTCTCTCCCAACTGATTCTCCAGTTTTCCTAACCGATTTCGCCTCAATTCCATTTCACCAAGGCTACCATACTTTTATCATTATAACAACCAATGAAAACTTCACAACGCAAAAAAGTAACTATCACTTCAAATATTATATTTTATAAAATTAATAGTTCACAACCTCTTTGCTTTCGCTAACATTTTATTATTGGCATTAATCACAATCTTTCACACAAAAGAATTATCGATAAAAATCGTCCATTTTATTCTTTTCCAGGAATAAAAAAAATGGCGATTGACGCGTAGCGAAATTGACGTCATATTTCTAAATCTACCACAGGCACTCCATATAACAATTTGCACTTGGAAAATAAAAAAAAACTCGCGAGCGTTTCGTTTCGCGACACTGTGTGTGTGTGTTTGTGTGTCTGTAACTCTGTGTGTGTCTGTGAATGTGTGTGTCTGTGAATGCGTGTGTCTGTGTGTGCGTATTTGTGTGGCTGTGTTTGTGTGTTTCTGTGACTGGGTGTGTTTGTGTGTGTATCTGTATGTGTGTTTCTTTGACTGTGTGTGTGTTCCTGTATTTCTATGACTGTGTGTGTGTGTGTCAATAAGTGTGTGTGCGTGTGTGTGTGTGTGTGTGTGTGTGTGTGTGTGTGGTAGTGTTACACTCGATTCGATGATGGTGTTTTTCGTTATCAGTATTTGATTCAGCCCCGATGCTGAAGTCCTGATAAGGTGTAACTCAGATTCGTTTATTCACACAGCCTGCTCAATCAGCGTACAAGTCACAAAGTCGACGTATGAAGTTTTCCACTTTTATTCAGCACACATCAACAACTGCATACAATTCTCAACTCAACTCAACAACTTTCACAGCAACTCTCCAAATCACTATCAACAACTTTACTCTCTCAACAGCGACTCGGCTCACGATTAAATAACCTCTCTCTTTTCTGGAACGATTTGGTACGTGGTAGAAATGACGCACTGCCACCAATCGAACTAAAGATCGTCATCACTGACTTACGTCATTCACATTTTCTCTACTTCCGGGAACATTCACGACCTTCGATATCCATCCGGAAATTTCTATCAAGAGTAAACACGCATATCCAGAAGATTCTCAAATAATATCGACTAACGCAAATTATCAACGTTATACAAAGCCTCTCCTAACAACAATGCAAACTCAAATCAAAGGTAAATAAACTCCATTATTGAATACTTTGCAAAACGAAACGATTAGATCTATCGTGCGCGCTTCCGACATACTTTCGTTCACGTTTCAACGTAACATAACCCCCCACTCAAGAAGAAATTTACCTAATTTCTTTCAACAACGTTGAAACGTAATGCACAAACAATGTACAGAATTAAAACTTACTTCAGACTGTCTCATTTACTGTCAATGTTCTCAGTTTATATACACAGAGTCCATGTTTTTCATCCGCAAGTCTCTCTGGATACTGTCAATGTTCACAGTTCATTCACACAAGGTCAATGTTTCTCATCTGCAAGTCTGTTTAGATATTGCCAATGTTCTCCACACAGTCAATGTTCTTTCAACCGCAAGGAAACGACGCCCTCGTCAGTTGCGGTCGTCATCGGCCCAGGGTCAAAGACAGTGATCTCGTGGGCTTTCCTGGAGTCAGTGCATCCTCCGTTGTCTTCCTCTCCCGTCGGATGTCCGACGCAGTCGACGTTGTCAGCTCCCAGAATGCATTCGCTGGGTCTCACGGTCAGGTTGGCTTCTGCGGGACGGTGGAACAGCTCCCTCAAGGTCTGCAGATGCTCCTTCCAGGTCTGGGTGTGGACTTCATGTTCGACCAAAGTCGTAGAGCCTGGGACATCGCTGAAGCTATGGGGAAATTCGCCCATAAGGTCCTTGAGCTCCAACTTTTGACTTTCCGTCAAGCCTGGTCCTAGCTTAACGTCATTGATGCCTTCTTTGCTGTGGAAGTCTCCCAGTTCCAACAGTTCTTCGCTGTCAAAGCTGTCGTCGGTCACAGCTGCTGTGGCTGCGTGCACAGTCTCTGTTGGCCTTTCCACGTACAGCTTAAGGAGGTTGGCGTGGTAATCTTGGAATGCTGGCCGACCTTCACCTTGTAGTCGTTGATCCCCACCACGGTCTCCACTTCGTACGGGCCCTTCCACTGCATCAGCAACTTATTATGATCGGTAGGTAGCAGCACCAGCACTTTGTTGCCAGGTTTGAACTTCCTGTTCACAGCCCTACGGTCATAGTAGTGCTTTCCACAGTCCTGGGACTTCTTCAGGTTTTCTCTGGCTATCTCGAGAGTCTGCTCCAGCTTCTCCCGTAGCTCAAACACGTACTGGTAGCTGTTCTTCACCTCTGGGGTGTCTACTTCTTTCGTCCACAGTTCTTTTAGGATGTGCATCGGCCCTCGGATGGTTCTTCCGTACAGCAGCTCGAACGGAGAAAAGCCGGTGGACTCCTGCGGTACTTCTCTGTAGGCGAAAAGTAAGGCGTTGATGTAGCGATGCCATTGTCTGGGCTGCTCGCTGCACAGTTTCTTCAGGGTGGACTTCAGCGTAGCATTGAACTTTTCGACAAGCCCGTTGCACATCGGATGGTAGGGTGTCGTAGTTAAATGCCGGATGCTCAGCAGTCTGTTTACCTCCTTCATGCAGTCAGAGACGAACTGCGTCCCGAGGTCTGTCAGGATCTCTTCAGGCACTCCAAGTCTACTGAACATGTCCACTAGCGCCTCTGCAACAGTTTCAGTGTCAATCTTCTTCAGAGGCACTGCTTCTGGGTACCGAGTCGCATAGTCCACTAAAGTCAGTACCCATCGATGACCTTCTTCACTCGGAGGTCTTATTTCGCCGATTAAGTCTAAGGCCACCCTCTTGAAAGGTCGGTCGACCAGAGGCATCCTCTGCATAGGCACTTTCGGGACCCTTCCTCGAGGTATGGTCTTCTGGCAAATGTCACATGATCGGCAGAAACGGCTGACGTCCGCATGAAGTCCTGGCCAGTAGAACACCGCCTGGATTCTGTCTGACGTCTTTCTGATGCCTAGGTGACCTCCCATGATAGAGTCATGAGCTACTTCCATCACTTGGCGCCTTAGAGGTAACGGTACCAAGACTTGACGTAGTGGTTTCCTTCCGTTGACCCTCGGGTGCTGGAAGATTCGGTACAGGATCTTGGCCTTCACCTCAAAATAGACCGTGCCACTGCGTTTGGTCACGTGATCTTGGCGGTTCCTGTACTTGTTTAAAGTGCTATCAGCTTCCTGGAGCTGGATCAGCTTATCTCTGTCCACGATGGCAGCTTTAGAGTTGTCGGCGACCTTCAGTGGCGTAGACGTCTTGTCTCTCTTGGCCTGGGCCCTGGTAGTAACAGCACCGACGATCTCTGGTCGGCAGGGCTGAGCCGGAGTAACCACATTGTCCCGTAGCAGCTCTGTAAGGTCTCCATCGGGAAACGGCAATGGATCCTCCTCCACAACTTCGACGTGTTGGGTTGAGGCAGGACTCCATTCTGGATCGGGGTCGTCGGGTCGTCTCGCGCCGTCGATGTTCCCGATCATCAAATCATACAGCGGCTTCTTCAGGCAAACCGCTTCGACTTCGCCTATGTAGAAAGGGGTGTTGACATGAATCTTCGCAACTGGCGCTTTCAAACATTTGCTGTCGGCCATAAGTGTCCATTTTGAATCGCCAGTGAACTGTTCTTTAGCGATTAGGTCTTCTCTGACGATGACCCCACTGCAGCCAGAGTCTCTTAAAACAGTCACTTCATGATTTCCGACGCGTCCCTTGGAAACAGGCATGTTCTGTACGGTCACAGCTGCGCTGGCGACGACGGGGATGGATTTCCCGTTGGCAAGGAGGAGTTGGCCATCAGTCATGCACTCTTGCACGTCCGCAGGGGTAGCTGTGCGCTCGGTCTCACTCGGAAGAATGACGCTCCCGCCGCACACTTGATGGTCAGATCTACTGGTTTGCCGTTGATTGGAGAAACGTCTCTGTCGGTTGCCCACCGCTGCGTTGTCCGTACTGCCCCGCTGTCCGCTACTTTTGTTTTGAGGACAATTAGCCGCCCTGTGGTCTGTAGCGTTGCAGGTGAAACAGCCTCTTGAATGCCCTTCCCTGGGAGGAGGCGTGGAGTCCGTCTGTCTCTGGTTCGTCTGGCTCCCCTGGATCTGGTTCACATGGTTTCCAGTCTTCTGAAAATGTTTCGTCGCGCTGGGTGGCCCCAGGGTCTTCCCATGAGCGATGAGATATCTTTCAGCAGCCTCAGTCACATCTTTAAGCGTCTGCAGCTTTTGTTCTTCTAAGTGGGTCGCTAGGTCCTTGTGACAGGCATTGAGAAATTGTTCCTTCACGATCAGGTCATGGAGACTGTCGTAAGACTTCGTTTCGCCTGATAACTCCACCCACTTGTGTAGATATGACGACAGGCGCTCCACAAACTGCTTTGGCGTCTCGTCTGACTTAGGCCGGCATTCACGGAAGCGTTTACGGTAGCCCTTCTCTGTAAAGTTGTAGCACTGCAACAGGGCCTCTTTCAAGACGTCGTAGTTTTTGGCGTCATCGTTCGACAGTCTGGTGTAAACTTCGAGAGCTTGCCCCGTCAGAAGTGCACTCAGTCGAATTGCCCAGTCTTGAGGTTGCCAGTTAGAGCTTTCGGCGAACCTTTCGAATCTCGCCAGATAGCTGTCGATCTGGTCCTTCCCGTCGACGAAAGCTGGCAATTTAGGAGCCGTATGGTCGTTGGTGACTTGTGGCGCATGCTGATTGTTTTGGATACGCGCCATTTCTAGCTGGAACTCAAGACGCTTCAGCTCGAATTCTCTGTCTTCACGGCGACGCTGCTCTTCTAATTCTCGTTCTTCACGGCGACGCTGCTCTTCTAATTCTCGTTCTTCACGGCGACGCTGCTCTTCTACTCCTAGACGCTTCTGTTCTAGTTCTATTTCTTTTTCTAGACGCTTCTCTTCCAATTCTCTTTCTTCGCGCCTTCGCTGTTCTTCTCTTTCTTCACGCAATATTCTCTCCTGGCATTTGACGTACTCTGTCAGCTGTTTGCCTTTTAGATTTAGTTCAAACCCCTTTCTGCCAGAAGTCAGCCATCTTGATGCTTCTGGAAAGTTCTTTTCAAGAAAGTTCTTTTCTAGAAAGTTCTTTTCTAGAAAGTTCTTTTCTAGAAAGTTCTTGACTGTAGAGTTCTTTTTTCTGGAAAGTTCTTGACTGTGCTGTACCTTTCTAGACTGTTCTAGAACAGCACGCTTTCTGCAGTAGCGCTGATGCTTGTCACTAGTCGCCTTCGCTGACGCAGGCCCCGCTGTCCTCGTCGTATGCGACGCTGCACCACGCTGGTGTTGATGTATACGCTCCTGTGCTGAAGTAGACGCGACGTCCGCTCGCCGCTCTCTGTAACACTGGCGATGTAGCTCCGAGACTGACCCTCGACGTAGTCTTACGGCAGCCACGTAGTCCCGACTGTTGTTCGCTCACGAAGCAACTCTTCAGCGACTACACGCCCTTGCAGTCAACCCGAATCTATCGGTGATGTAGTCCCAGTATGTTGGCCCCTCTCGACGCAACTCGTTGGCGGCTACCCTCGATGACTGCCTCTCGTAACGTTGACTCGCTTGTTGTAGCAGTTGAACCCTTGGCTATGGCGTGAATCGCGGCTTGACCCCCAAAATGTTACACTCGATTCGATGATGGTGTTTTTCGTTATCAGTATTTGATTCAGCCCCGATGCTGAAGTCCTGATAAGGTGTAACTCAGATTCGTTTATTCACACAGCCTGCTCAATCAGCGTACAAGTCACAAAGTCGACGTATGAAGTTTTCCACTTTTATTCAGCACACATCAACAACTGCATACAATTCTCAACTCAACTCAACAACTTTCACAGCAACTCTCCAAATCACTATCAACAACTTTACTCTCTCAACAGCGACTCGGCTCACGATTAAATAACCTCTCTCTTTTCTGGAACGATTTGGTACGTGGTAGAAATGACGCACTGCCACCAATCGAACTAAAGATCGTCATCACTGACTTACGTCATTCACATTTTCTCTACTTCCGGGAACATTCACGACCTTCGATATCCATCCGGAAATTTCTATCAAGAGTAAACACGCATATCCAGAAGATTCTCAAATAATATCGACTAACGCAAATTATCAACGTTATACAAAGCCTCTCCTAACAACAATGCAAACTCAAATCAAAGGTAAATAAACTCCATTATTGAATACTTTGCAAAACGAAACGATTAGATCTATCGTGCGCGCTTCCGACATACTTTCGTTCACGTTTCAACGTAACAGGTAGCGTCTACGGGAATAAATACGTTCAGAAAATTAGCTTTCTCTCTAGGGTTGTCAGTGATGCTGAATGTAGATGTCAAGAAACGTGCTTTGAGTGGCTGTCAAACTAAAACCGTACTTTGCTATACAGTGTAGCTATAATTCTATTTAACACCAATGCAACACAACCCATCTGTATTACCTCCAACGGAATGATAACAGACGCAGTTTAAAACCAGAGAACACACACAGCCGTTTCTTTGGAATTGTGTGTGGGTATATTTCAGGGCCAGTGAAAATGACACGGCGCATTGTTGTTAAATAATTTTGTCCTGCTTTTATTCCGAAGCCATGCATCTGAGGAGAAACCATGTCACAACGTAGAAATACAGATGGCGCCACTGGGCATATCGATCTTGGGATTGGGCTACTTGTCCTACGTGCAGGCCCGTTAAAGTGCAAGTTCAATTAATATAAATTTCTCTGTTTATTTGTTCCGATTTACTGCATATTGTAACTGTGCAGATTTTAATGCATAAAACACAGCACATATTGTCTTTCTTGATCCCTTTCAACTGATTTTCCATGGGTGAGAGAGAGAGAGAGAGAGAGAGAGAGAGAGAGAGAGAGAGAGAGAGAGAGAGAGAGAGAGAGAGAAAGAGGGAGGATAGAGATGGGGGATGGAGAGAGAGAGAGAGAGAGAGATAGAGAGAGAGAGAGAGAGACAGAGACAGAGACAGACTGACAGAGAAAGACGGAGACAGAGAGATTTGTCTGTGAATTTGTGTTTGTATTTTGCTATCAAGCTGCGTCCTTTGAATATATCCGACGCCGCTACACAAGCCATTGGACAACAAGATGACCTGCTTCCAGTGGTGAAATAAGGGAAACCCCGATGGTATGGTCACGTCACCAGATCATCAGGCCGTGCACAGACCATCCTTCAAGGCACAGTGCAAGGAGGTAGAAGAAGAGGAAGACCGAAAAAGAGGTGGGAGGACAACATTCGAGAATGGACTGGCTTGACATTGAGCGAAGCCATCATGGTTGCTAAGGACAGAGAAAGATGGAGTATGCTGGTTAAACGATCATCTGTGATGCCCCAATGACTTCAGAGTTACGAAATAGGATAGGATAGGATAGGATAGGCTTACGACTGCCGGCGTACAACGTTTCCTATCACATGAGGCAGTTATGCGGGGGTTTTAAAATGCAGGTGTGTATACGGTGCAGGTACAGCAGAGAGCGTTTTGAGTTCAGTTTGTGGGGAATCCCGCTATACAAAAGCCTTTTTATTTTTATTAATATTGTTTTATATCTTTATTTCCTAATGCATAGGCCCGGTTATTGAAGTCGAATTGAAAGCCAAGCACAATTAGAATGATGCCTTTGATCTTACTTTTTGTTTCTTCTGTGAGCATGTTAGGTTTAGCGACCTTCAGCGATGCATGAGTGGCGAAATGGGAAGTGGCAGTGACTTGTAGAGATTGTCTTGGCACTAGTAACCGGCAATCCGGTTTACTATCAACACGGTTCCCCGCCTTGCAAGACAACAATTTTTATGTCTCTCTTACGAGGGATAAATGAAAACTAACAATTCGGGTCGGGCCGTGTTCTCCAAGTTGTGACCGAAAGGCGGGAGTCAAATACTCAACTCGGCTAACACATGTAGTCTACTAAAGTACACATTTTCTGTTAGTCAGGTTCGTTATGTCTTGATTTATAACTTTGTGGGAGTTTTGTGGAGAGTTTGAAAGCTATACATTTTTGGAAACGTTATTGTATAAGCAATAAGAAAAACAATGTTTCCATTTGCCCCGAGTCGTATTTTGGCCGCCATCTTGGATTTTACAAAATGGCTGCCGGCAAAGAAGGTTTTCGTCAAAATCTGGGCTTTTAAGTGACAGAAAAATAATTGTGACCGCCAAACCACCATTTTAAGGGCTAAGGAATCCAGTGGTATCAAAATAAACAAGTATTGATCTTGGGGATCATTAATACCCCCTGACAAAACAAGATAGCATCATGACCTTGGGTGAAGTGCAGTCAAGAAACAGCATCATGTTATCGACCCCTTGGGGTCATGAGCAATCTTGCCACTGTAGATTGTTCAAACCTATAAAGGGAAAAGTGAAAGCCACAGTTGAAAACCTGTCTTTCCTTTATAGGCAAGACAGATTCACTGCGGCAACAGTACCCCCGTTGGAGTGCCGGGGGTTTTCAGTATAAATAGTATCCCCACTTTATGGAAATTTAGTGCTTTAAATTCCCACTGTCGCTGTCTTCCTCATTTACTCTTTCCTATTCCTGCTCTGTCCTTCACTCTGCTATACTATCTTCTTCTTCGCTAGATCAATGACCTACCTTTTTTCTTGAAAACTCTTCCTGGACAAGACTCCTTGTTTGTGTATGAGGTCTGTTGGATCAGCTTGGGAGTGTTGGACGCTTTCTGCCGGGTGGTCACTAGGGCTTCCTATGATTGTACTATTTAGCACTATAGGCATTTTATATGTATGCGTTTTGTTGATGATTTATAATGATGTTTGTATTCTATTTTGTTTTTGTAACCGGGGGTTCGCGTAGTTGAGGTCAACCCTCAGCCGTCCCTCACGTGGGATGTCTTTATTGTAAAGTGACTGGCCGGTGGAGGGCATTCAATTTTCCCACTGGGGTTGCTTCAACAGATCTTTTATGCGGATCGGGGGTTGTCCGGTCCTGATTTGGCTCGGAAGAGTCCGCTGGACCTAAAGCAAAAATCAATCAATCAATCAATCATGTTATCGACAAGATAAAAGAAGCGATTCTGCAGCATGGAAACCCATTTGTTGTTGCAGGTGACAAGTTGCACAATATAATCACTCATGCCTACATCCCTGATGAGTATGTACCAATTATCCTGAATACAGATGAGACTGGTCAAAAGCTTTATGAAGACTACGACGTGTCGGAGCGAATCAGTGAAGATGTTAGTCTATGGGCACCTGTAAAAAAGGAAAACAACAAGATGTTTAAGTCTGGAAACACGAAAACCACAATAAAACTTCGAGACGAGACTGTGGATCTTAAAGAGACCAAAGACTTGTATGGCAGACTGATGGTCTTGGCAAGGTCCAACAGAGACATAAACCAGAAAGAGGCCATTGGAAACTACGATTTCACTCTGACACCAAGAGTCTTTTTTGCTCCAGATGGTACAATCCTGCCATGCCTGGATAAACCGAAGCTGATAAACCTCCTGAACAAGTTGGCAGCAGCAGAAAATGTACCGGAAGATCCGCAGCCGGAATATGGGATGATCATGGATACCAGATTAGATGCTCTAAGTCGCAAGATAGCTCTAGTAGATGAACTGGTTCTTCTACAGAAGATGGCCAAGAAACCAGCAACGATACTGACAGTCGAAGATCTCAGTTACTTCTTCAACGACAAACTTATGTCTCTCACAGTAGATTATGATGAAATCATCCTTGTTTTTGATACATACAGGGAAGATTCACTGAAGAGTGCTACCAGGGATAAAAGAAGGCAAGGAAAAGCACCCATTCAGTATCAGGTCAGAGATGACACAAGCATAAAACACATTCCAATGAGCAGGTTCCTTTCACATGACAAGACAAAAAATGAACTGACCAACTATCTTGCTGCAAAAACTCTACAGTACAACAATTCATCACAAAAACTGGTCATCACTTGCTCTTCAGGGCATACCAAGAGCAACAAAGACTTGATTTTCGAAGACAACAATCACGAAGAAGCAGACACACTGTTGATCTACCAGGCTGTCCCGGCTTCACATCGAAACCCACCGGATGCAAAAATGGTTTTCTTCTCCCCAGATACCGATGTTCTGGTGTTAGCTTTAGCTAACTATGACCTCATGTTGAAGAACACGTCGATTTCCATGGTCTCTGGAGTTATGGAGATAGAGCCAATCTGGACAGTCCTAGTGGCCGAAAGAGCAAAGGCTTTGCCAGCCTTTCATGCCTTCACTGGCGCTGACAACACTGGGAGGTTCTCTCGTATAGGAAAAGCAACGTGGTTGCAAGCTTATTTGAAGGCAGCTCCAGATGTAATCAGTTCTCTGCAGATGCTTTCAACAGAGGCAGAAGTGACGGAAACTATGTTGTCCACTCTGGCTAGCTTCGTCTGTCAAGCCTACTGCCCCAAAGGCATCTATATCAAGAATATATCCGAACTGCAATGGCATCTATTTTGCAAGCAAATGGCAGAAAGTGACAAGCTACCTCCTACACTTGGAGCTCTTAAACAACATATCCTGACAGTCCATGTCACCGCCACGACTCTCTCCGGGCAGACGCCACAAACAGACAACTTCCACACGCAGACAACCCAGAAAGAATGACAGTTTCCCGCAGACGCGAAGTGATGATAACACAACAATTTTATATACAACTTTCAAGCTATTTATTCATTCATACCACACACTCATACACATACAACATTTACACATGAAACGAAGAAATGGTAATGAAACAATCAATGGGTCAATGAAACGATGCGATGGTTTGTGGGGTGATCGGGGTCGCTAATCGACCAACGTCCTAGTATCGAACGTGCACAGCCAAAGTCCGAGGCACGCGTTCACAAACAGACAGGGGGGGGGGGGTTGAGTGTAGGAGAGGGACAACACAAAACGGGCCCACCTGGCGGAATGCAGTCCCTGGTAAAGTCTCCTCAAAGTATCCACCCCCTTCCGTGGACGTCCAAACGAAGGAGCGTTGCCACCCGCGGTCGCCACTGACGATGATGATGGCGCTGATAACAGGGGACGCGTGGACAATAACAGATGGCGATGTTGATGATGATGTTCGGTCCACCTGACCAAGTGTCGTCGTCGTTGCTGCCTCACGTTTCCCAGCGACCAACTGGCGGATTGACGAACGTTGAGCTGCGAACTTCGAACTCGATCCTCGTACTCAAGCCTCGAATTCAGTCCTCAACGACAATCCTCGAAGATCCTCGACGATCCTCGACGACAATCCTCGACGAACCTGTAACATGCTTGTCGCATCGTAAATGTCATGTTCACTCGATTCTGTCCCCCTCCCTCCATCACACTTACCCCCCCCACTCTCACTCCACTACTCCACTAAACTTCTGACACTTGAGGGGTCCAACTGCAGTCTATTTCCCCCGTCCTTGACTCTCTCTCGCCTCTACTGTTATCGTCACTTGAAACAATTACATATCATACAACTCAATGAAATCATGAATGCATGGGATGGACGCTGCAAATGAACACATGTAAACATCACCACATTATTCATATCAAGCATCCCCAACGACAACAACAGCAACCACTTCCATCCTACCTTCATCACACTCCACCCCCTTTCTTCTCCCTCATTCTCCCGCCTTCAGTCGCACTCTTCCTTTCTTCTGCCTCTCCTCAGTGCAACCTTTCTCATCCTTCCTTACTCCTACGTACCAGCTATCATACAACACCCCAAACAGCCGGCCCTTGGTTATTGGCACAGTGAGGAAAAACCACCATCCACTCACCCAACGGTTCGCATGTAATTGCACCCCGTAGCCCTTCTCCACTGCCCTCCTACGAAAGTACATCCAATTAGGGTAATCCAGTAGTGTGTAGTTCCCGTAGTAGACAATACCTCGATACTACCTACCACACTACCACAGACTTGCTTTCCTACAGCTGCACTCCAACTGAGCGTATCACTTCAGAAATCAGCAATCTTTAAACTAGTATACTTCTCTGGACCAGATATTATTATTCGTTAATACCCGTCCCACCCTAATTCCAGAACACAGCAAAAACCACAGAGCACTAGACAAACACCGTCTACACTGTACTGCTGACAAACATGTTCTGACCATAGTGAGCAAATTCCTAAACTGGCTTAACCGGCGTACGCTGTTTAGCACGCTTTTCACGCTCCCGAGACAACAATAATCACGCATACAGCAACACGCAGTACTACCCCCGCCCTTCCACTCTTCACACACAGACTACATGGCTTTCTTCACAGGCTGCCCTGTGACAGTCCATATCCAAGCCACAGTCTGGGGACAGGCCACTATTGCTGTGCAGAATCCTCTGGATCCCCTGCAGAATGTCTACCACAAGGAGTCCGATGGCCAGCTGAAACCAACCATGACAAATGACCTTCCAGCTCCGAAGGCCATCATTGAGATGGTTAGCTGTAAATGCAAAACAGACCGTTCTTCTACCAGATGTTCTTGCAGAACAAACAAGTTATCCTGCACCGATCTGTGCCAGTGTGGCAGTGAGTGCCATAACGATGAGGACACACACAACATGTATGAAACTGATGATGATGATGATGATGATGATGATGATGATGATGATGATGATGATGATGATGATGATGATGATGATGATGATGGTAACGATCTGTAATGACTCCTAGGTTGACTATTATTCTTATTACCATTTTGTTATTATTAAAAAGATTATACCCATTTTTGTCAAGATAACCATTGTCTGTGTGTGTGTCTGTCAGGGGGTATTAATGATCCCCAAGATCAATACTTGTTTATTTTGATACCACTGGATTCCTTAGCCCTTAAAATGGTGGTTTGGCGGTCACAATTTATTTTCTATGTCACTTAAAAGCCCAGATTTTGACGAAAACCTTCTTTCCGGCAGCCATTTTGTAAAATCCAAGATGGCGGCCAAAATACGACTGGGGGCAAATGGAAACATTGTTTTTCTGATTGCTTATACAAAAACGTTTCCAGAAATGTATATTTTGTATACTCTCCACAATTTTCCGGCGAAACTACATAATGAACCTGACTATGTGGAGGGAAGAAGAAAATAATCACATTATTGAAATTTTAAAAAAGTGAATTGCTGAAGTGCACGAACCTATAGGGAGGAAGCTTGATAAAGGTTTTTGGCTGAATCTGTTTTCATTTGTTTTCATGTCTGGCATTGACAGGCTCAGTCTGCCCAAAGAGCTAGAATGGGACGTTGCTATTCTACCTATTTATTTAATTTAATTACTAAACATGTTTCTATCCTTAGTTATATGTAATTATTCGTTATCTGTCACTTAATTATTATGTAATTCCTTTTTAAAAAAAATATAGCGTGGGCTCATATCAGCTGTTTTGTCAAGCATTTTTGGTTGTCAATATGAACTGTGTTTTAATAGAACAATTGTTTAACCAAAGTGACGCTACTGTAAAAAAAATTAATAAGGAATACCTGTAATAAGCTGGTTTTATTTAACTGACATTGTTACTTATGTTTTAATGTGATTATAAATTATGTTTGTGTGTGTGTGTATTTGAAAGAGAAAGAGAGAGAGAGAGAGACAGAGACAGAGACAGATAAACAGACCGAAAGAGACAGTGAGAGACAGAGAAGCAAAGACAGAGAAACAGAGCGTGTGCATGGCGCGCGTGTGTGTGTATACATATTGACGTGTCTGTCCAATTGCATGAGTCTGGACGTGTGTGTGTATACATATTGACGTGCCTGTCCAATTGCGTGAGTCTGGACGTGTGTGTGTATACATGTTGACGTGCCTGTCCAATTGCGTGAGTCTGGACGTGTGTGTGTATACATATTGACGTGCCTATCCAATTGCGTGAGTCTGGACGTGTGTGTGTATACATATTGACGTGCCTGTCGAATTGCGTGAGCCTGGACGATTCTGTGTATACATATTGACGTGCCTGTTCCAATTGCGTGAGTCTGGACGTGTGTGCACGATCTGTTCCATCTTGGTGAGAACAAAATACGTTACATGAAACAACCACCAACCTTATAAAGACGTCCGCATCTGTGTTTACTGGCTTTGCATGTCTTCCAGAGCCCTAACTCAGTGTTCCAACGAAGATTTAAATGTCTTAACAAAATATGGGTTCGGGCACTGAATAGAATAGACCCAACGTTTCCCCGCGTGGCGGAAGAGGCGACTAACAGAAGTGATGTCAGGACGGCATCACTGGGCGAAAGTCTTCTACACAGAAGTCACTGGCCAGGATGGAGGAACCTCACGTTACTATAACATTATTAAAATCATCAAAAGCCTGTATGACAAGACTGCCAGTGCAGTCCTCCACAACAGCGCCATCTGGAACTGGTTCAGAACAACAGTCGACGTGCGTCAAGGATGCCTATTCTCGCCAACACTCTTCAACATCTTCCTAGAACGCATCATGTCACCAAGGCACAGTCAGCATAGGGGGTAGAGCAATCTCCAACATCTGTTTTGCGGATGCCATTTATGGATTGGCTGGAGAAGAACAAGAACTTGAACAACTGGTACAGAGACTTGACACCACCTCCATAGCCTTTGGAATGGAAATAAGTGCAGAGAAGACCAAATTGATGATCATCAATACCAATGGCATCAACACGGACAAGTCCAAGGCCAATCCCTCAACATAGTGCATAGCTTCAAGTATTTAGGAGTCATTGTATCAGACAATGGGTCCCGACAGGAAGTCCTCTCCAGGATCTCGCGCGCGTGTGTTTATGTGTGTTGGAGGCAGTGGTGTGGGAGGGATTAGCGCTGGTCCGCGGCTGCCTTGCTTTTTGCAGAGAAAGCACACAAGGCTGACTAACATCATTTTTAGATATTGAAATTGTTAAAAGTACATTTCCCTTCAGTTCTCAGTGCTTTGAGGTACTTTTCAATGTCAGCCATGACAATTTTGAATACCCACCAATATCTTAGGCTTCTTTCTCCATGTTGCGGGCCTTTCTCCACCAGCAGAAATGATAGTAAATGACGTGTCAATTTATCTATCGAGTCTGATCCGTTTCCACGAGTGTGAGGCGGACTAACAAATGAACGAGTACTGGCGTCTTTTTGCAGCCTGCCCTTGATACCTGTTATATTAAAAATGTGAGTCAAAGTTAATTAAGAAGTGATAATTTAAGCGATTGGGCATATATTTAACTCTAGTTGAAATACAAACTGACCTTTCAGTTACACGTAACAAACCTTTGTAAAATGGCGTAAAAAAACTCGTAATAATTCATGCATGCATGACCTCACCCATTAAGCTTACCAAAAAACTGTCAGAGAAAATTGTCAGTTATAACCTGGACAGAGCCTAAAGAATCTTGTCACGGAATATTGACTGTTACGTATTAAACAAGGTCCTCGCGGATGAGTCAAAAACTAGCAGAGAATATTACAGTTGTGAACCGAACAGGGTCTCACTTATTAAGAAATTTACAAACGACAAAGAACACGCTACGCCAATTATTTGAAAATGTTTCGGATAGATTATCATACCAGTCTTCACATTATTAAGAAATTGTCCAAGAATATTGTAAGTCATAACCAACCAAACCCCTTTAATGAGTGAACACGGGCAGTTGCTGGCTATGGAATATTAACAGGACCTAATTTGATCAAGAAACGGTCAAGGGAAAGTTGAGACTCCAACTGTACAGCGATTGGAGTGGGTCCGCCTCTTGTCCATGTCTGGTTTGTTAAGATAACCCAGACACACCTTAAATAAATTGTTAACATTCAAGAATGTACCTGTGCCAGGGCGAATGACATCGTTATTTCATTGTTTTGTTAGATCTGAAGAAAAACAAATGTGTTCAGGTAACCAGCTGGTGTTTACCCGATCGATAGCAAATTATTTCGGGCAAAGAGCAACTGTGGTGTAAAGAGGAAAATTGTATGCAGCGGCACGCTTCACGTTTACAACCGCCTGTAGCGATGCCAGATCCAGTTACAGAGTACATTCGGTGGCGTAGGGGAAGCAACTTTGCAGTATCTGCACATCTCTCCAAACTCGTTTCGTACCGTGGGCAAGTGGTTTTATGTCAGTCGACTTGACTGGAGGCATCCCCCAATTAGCTCTTGAATTGTTGACACATCCTACTGATTAGCAAGTTTTTGTTGTAATGTATTGCATTGTATTTTTTATCTGGAGTTTTTTTTTGTTTGTTTGAGGTTGATATGTCTAGTGCGCTTTTGTAATCATTGACGTGTTCGGTTCCTGCTAAGTGACAGGAGAGTACATCGCAAGAGTCTACAACCTGTTGAAACTTTCTAGTCGATGTCGCAGTTCCGTGGCACTGAGGCTGAGGTCTGCTTCCCTTGTCTGGTTATATGTTCAGAAGAAACCCCGTTGCCATACCAGACTTGGAAATAGAGGGAGAAAGGGTGGAAAGAGTCAATGAGTACAAATACTTAGGCACCATTGTAGACAATAAACTCAGTTTTAATTCCAACACAACAAGCATACACATGAAATGTCAATCCAGAATATATTGCCTTCAGAAGCTTCGCACCCTCAATGTCAGTCGTCTCGTGTTAACCAACTTTTACAGATGTTTTGTTCAGTCTGTTGGCTTCCTGTGTTGGTATGAAGGGTTGAGTGAGAAACACAAGAACGTATTTATTGAACAGGATTGTACACGACTGTGCGAAACTGACGGGTGAAAGGCAGGATGAATTGTGTGTGTTGTACGAACGTCAGGTTTAGCGAAAGGCATATCAGATTGCGAGTGACCCGAGCCATGTTCTGGCTGCACACTATGAACTCATGCCGTCAGGGCGCAGACATCGAATGCCAAAAATGTCCACAGTGAGAGCAAGAAAGAGTTTTGTGCCCAATTCCATTCATGTTATGAATATGTCGCGAGCAAGATTGTAGGAATGAGTGTTCATGATCTATGTACAATTGTGTTTATTGTGATATTCAAGATTCAAGATAATTTATTGCCAAGTGAATGATACACAAGGAATGCATTTGGTCAACGCTGCAGCACCACACAAAAGCACATATAAAAACATATAAAGCATAGTGAAAATGTGAACAAGCTGACAATAATCACAATATAAAAATAGAAGATAAAGTCATAAAACAGATGAACTGTACAAAATTGGCAAATATATATTTGCTAGTCAACACACACACACGCACGCACGCACATTGCTGAAACATCCATTCGACCTCGTGTTACTTTAACATTAACACGCCTATGCGCAGCGAGTAGGCCTACTTGTACGAAACGTGCTCTACGACAAATTATTGGCTCTCACAATAAGCATGGCGTCCGCATGTACTTGTTGAGGCCATGGTCAGGGACCTGGGTATTATACAATAAATTTGATAAACTGTGGTTCTGAGTAAAGACTACACTGTCGAGTGCACTGACACTGGATACACTGAAATTGGATACCGAGGAACAAGAAGATGAGACGGCTTAGCATAGGAGGTAAGGGAATATTAGTTTCGGCATGCGGAAATCTGTGTTTAGCCTAGAGCAGAGGTAGGGTCTGTCTGAAAAATACACGTGTCCAATGTGACACAAGCCGCAGCATCCGTCGCCCGCACACACACGGAGCATGCACAGCAAGAAATAATAATAATAACAATAATAACAACAATAATAACAACAATAATAATAACAATAATATGTCATACTCACAAATTTAAAAACCACTGCAGTCACAGTAGCAGATATTGCCGAAAATCACAGTACACAAATAGCACAAGTACAGACACATCAGTTTTATCACCAACACTGCACCATCCACATCAAAAGGAGTAACATAGTGTCTTTATAAAATGCATAAGAAATACCACCGATAAAACAACAAGAATAATAACAATTAAAAAAACAAATTCAACAGAAACAACTTCTAACAAGTCTTACATCCCAACAGATGAAGTTCAACATTAGTGATGGCTCTAATATTAATTAGCTGTCTGAGCACCATTGCAAACAGGGTAGGGTATTGCATCAAGGGTTTCCAAGGGTGACACGCTTGTATACAAATCTTTAATAGCTGCAGATTACCCAACATTGGATAGTGTATGGGGGGAGGGAGATGTAAGGGTAGAATATAGAAGTTATATACACACACACACACCACACACACACACACACACACACACACACGCACCCGTATTGTCTACATTGTGGGGTGATTAAGTATCAATGTGTGTGCATACACACACACTCGCCCAACACACTGGGGCAATCAGCCCATCTCAAGATTAAGCAGTTTAACTGCTTGTGGGAAAAAACTATTGAGAGATCTTGATGTGGTGCACCGAGGCATTCTTAATCTCCGCCCCGAGGGTAGCAGCTAAAAGAACTGGCTGGCTGGGTGGAGTTTGTCTTTATATATATTTTGAGCTCTGCGGTTGGCTCGGAGCAGAAACATTGATTCAATGGAAGGGAGAACGCTCCCAACGACTTTTGATGCTTGTCGTACAACACGTTCAAGTCTGTCCCTGTCCTGACTGCTCGCACTAGAGTGCCATACCACGACCGAGAAAGTGAGAACGCTCTCTACTATGGACCGGTAGAATAGTGATAGGATATTCTGACTGACTCTGAATGTTTTGAGCTGACGAAGAAAATACAACCTTTGGTGGGCTTTCTTAATGGCACCTGAGATATGTGCCTCCCACCGGAGGTCAGCTGAAATTGTAGTACCTAAGAACCGGAAACTATCAACTTGTTCGACCGCTTCTCCATTAATGAGGAGATGATGGATAGGAGTTTTCTTCTTCCGAAAGTCAACAATCATTTCTTTTGTTTTTTGAGACATTCAACTCCAGATTATTATTGCTACACCAGCCAACAAGATCAACCACTGCATCACGACATGCTGTTTCATCGGCATCCAAGATCAAGCCCTCAACAGTGGTGTCGTCTGAGAATTTCAGGATGTGTACTGACTTATGCTTTGACACACAGTCATTTGTGAAGAGAGTGAATAGCAGCGGAGACAGCACGCAGCCTTAAGGCGCACCAGTATTGAGGGTGATCTGACTGGAGAGTATGTCACCTACTCTGACTGACTGCGGACGCTCCAGCAGAAAGTCGAGGACCCAACGACAAACTGGCAACCCCAAACCCATGTCAACTAGCTTACTGTATAGCTTATGGGGAATAATAGTGTTGAAGGCAGATGAATAGTCTACAAATAAAATCCTTGCATAAGTCTTAGGGTGATCAAGATGCTGAAGGATGTAGTGCAGTGCTAGTGCAACTGCGTCATCGACAGACCTATTTCTGCGATAAGCAAACTGGTGTGGATCCATCTTATCCTGAGTGACCGACTGCATATATTTTAGCACCAGGCGCTCCATCACCTTCATCACAACTGATGTGAGAGCGACTGGGCGACAGTCATTCAACCCTGAGATGGTAGCTTTTTTAGGGACAGGGACAATGGTGGAAGTTTTAAAGCACCGTGGGACAGTGCATTGCTGAAGTGACTGATTAAAAACATCTGTAAACACAGGAGCTAATTGGTCTGCACATGTCTTGAGCACTGCAGGGGACACCCCATCCGGGCCCGCCGCCTTCCTGATATTTTGCTTTTTGAACAAGGCCCTAACTTCCGCTTCTTCGATTACAAAAGCAGCCTCCCCAGCAGGATCAAATGGGGACAGAACAGGCGGGGGCATCCCATTCTGCCTGTCAAAGCGCCCATAAAAGTGGTTCAGCTGATCAGGGAGGTTGGGATCAGGGGCAGGATTGATAGACTTCATCTCTTTGTACTGAGTGGCCTTCTGAAGACCCTGCCAGACTGTTCTAGGGTTATTGGAGGAAAATTCAACCTCAAGCTTACGCCCAAACTCAGCTTTCGCCTTGCGAACAGTTTTCTTTAAATCATACTTGGCCGCCTTGAAACGGTCAGCATCCCCACTCCCAAAGGCAGCCTGTTTTGCAAGCAACTTGCCCTTAATCTCCCTTGTAAACCATGGTTTATCATTGGGATACACTTTGAATGTTCTGGTAGGGATACAGTTGTCAGTGCAGAAACTTATATATGAGGTGACAGTGTCAGTATATTCATCAAGAGTTGGGCAGGCACTTTTGAAAATGTCCCAATCTGTGCAATCCAAACAGCCCTGCAGGGCAGTGGCTGAATCACAGGACCATTAATTTTCTTAACCCGTTTTACAATGGGCTTAGCAGTTTTAAGTTTTTGTTTATAGGTTGGTATGAGGAGAATAACTATGTGGTCTGACTCCCCTAGGTTAGGTCTAGCAACAGCTCGGTATGATTTTGGAAAAGCAGTGTAGCATTGATCCAGAATGTTATCATGACGAGTGGGAATGTCAACCTGTGGGTGGTACCTAGGGTGTGCTTTTCTCAGGTTGATATGATTGAAATCGCCAGAAATAATTATGGAACTGTTGGGGAAAGTGGTTTCGGCACTATGGACAACATCAGATAACTGAGACAAAATATGTGATGGGTTGGCCTTGGGGTCAACATATACACCAATTAAAACAACAGAGGCAAATTCACGAGGTGAATAAAAAGGTCTACAATTAAGAACAAGAGTCTCAACTTCAGGACTGCACGACGTGGAGACGACGTGACTGTCGACACACCATCTGTTGTTGATCAAGAAGCACACTCCACCGCCGCTCTCTTTTCCAGACAGGCCAGGGGATCTGTCCGCCCTAAACGTAGTAAAACCGGGAGGGGTGACATCGCGATCGGGCGTGATAGGTTGCAGCCACGTTTCCGTCAGACAGACAACAGAAGCGTCGCGGTACTCACGTTTCGTCGTCATCAAAAGCAGAAATTCGTCTTTCTTGTTGTTCAACGAACGGACGTTCGAAAGTACGATTGCAGGCAGTGGTGGGCGAGCACAACGACGGCGAAACCTAACAAGGGCGCCGCTACGCCTACCACGTTTGCGAGTTGAGCGTGACAAGCAGGACTGCGCATAACTGCTGATATCATGGCGGTCTGGCGACGAGTCGACTGCAGCAGGAGAAAGATCGTGTTTGATCCACTCTGGAGAAACATCAGGAAGACCCAATGCACGGAGATTCAGCAGCACTTCACGTTCATACTTCAGGAAGCGTTCATTCGATCCACACACAAGGACAACGACAATTAACAACAGAAATAGCCGCCAGCGTACCTTGTCGCCATAGTTCGGCGCCATCTTTATAGAATATGTTTCTTTTTTTTCCCTGATGCAATGTTTAAGTGATATTTGGAACGTATCCTTAGTCCTAGTTAATAATGATTGATCCTACTTACTATGGGTGTGTGCGTGTGTCTTTATGTGTGTGTTTGTGTGTGTGTGTGTGTGTGTGTGTGTGTGCGTGTGTGAAGGATGAGAAGGTATTTTGGAATAAACGTTGTGATAATATGCAGTGAGAAAGGCAATATCTAGTCTATGTATCTTAAAGAAATGACATGTTCAATGTTGGAATAAATGTGATAGTAAGTGTGCTGTGCGAGAACTTGAAAGTAATGTCCAGTCTATGTGCCGTATAAGTAGTAAGGAAATGAATATGTTGTGTTATATAATTATGTATGCATAATATGCTAATACATCTCTTAGTTCTTGTCCGTGTACTCTTAATTTTTATGTCGGATTGCAGACCATGTATTGAATTACTCAGTTTGAGATCAATAAAGTTATATTGTATTGCATTGTATTGTCTGCGTCTTTTAAAAGGGCTTGACATTTTGGCTGTATGTTATGTCAAGCGCCTGTGGCTGTACTGTGTATTGGCCGCCCACAATCGCTACTTGTGGGATCTAGATCCAGATCCAGAGTACCTCTATGCGTCTTGTCGATTGTCTGGAGTTGTACTTGTATATTTCATGTACACAGCGCCCTTATATGAGTCATGTGAGGCGCTTGAAGGTCAATTTGCCATAGAAAGAGTCCTCGATATAGATATGATATATATGATATGATATATAATTATATAAAACCTACGTTCGTCTTCATTTGTGTTAAGTGCCACTGCTTATCCCTTCTGTTTGTCTTGTCAAGGGCCTGCACTTGCTCTTCTGTGGGCTATAGTATGGTGATTGTGAGGACGTGCTATTGATGATGATGAGGGGGAGGGAAAAGGGGAGAGATGGTAGAGGAGCATAAACGCAGTTTTAAAAAGTTAAGGAGATAATTATATTAGTGCAAGGATTGTGTTAGTTTGCTTAGGTCATTGAACGTCTTTTCACCGAAGTTTGCTCACGCTGTTTCTCGTCGTTCGCCGAAGTAATTACAAACCAGACAGGGATTCTGGGATAAGAGTGAAAAAAACACATTTTTTGTGTGGTATGCATGGAGAGAGAGCTTGCACCTTTGACATTTTATTGAACAAAAAAGTTCCCTTTTCAATTGGGAAAAAGGGATGGGGGTAGTGGTGAGGGTGGAGTGGGTGGATGTGTATGGGTGGGGAGGGGGGGAGTAACAGCATTGAAATGCTCAGGTCACAAAATATGTTACAACATGCATACTGTACCAATATCGTCAAGAACAAATAGATCAAGAACATTGCATATCAGCTTGGAATACGTAAAGAGTCTTCGATCACACACACACACGCACGCACACACACACACACACCCACACACCAACACGCACACACACACACACACACACAAGCTTTTAATCACTATGGCTGATTGTTTATAATCATTCAATTATTGTATTTTCTTGGCAAGGTTTAATCAACGAAAATGCACATTTAGATAACATTTCCTACAGACTAGTGCAACCTGTTACATGAACGCAAATTGCGCTCTTATTATTCTCTTTTTGGATAGAACAATCTACATTGCAAGTGCGATATGTGTATACATTGTGTTAGTTAAGAACGATCCAAAGTACATGACTTTCTACGAACGAATCGACCTGGTGTTAGGGTTAGGGTCAATAGGCGCAAGCCTCGTGCACTTTAAATGGAATATAACAACAAACAGGACCGGGTACTCTGCTAAATATTTTCCCTTCATACAATCACTTCTTTTATTCTGTCTGTAATAATAAAGAAAACGTCATCAGAATTGTGCTGTGTTGAGAGTACGTGAATGTGATGTATATCCGTTACAACATTACAGCGCTCACACGATTTTAATCATTATTCTATCCTCTTTCTTTCCTTCATTTTGTAGCACACACAGAACAAACGACAGTACATCAACTGGGACACACGTAAATAGTCTACAGAGCGCTCTTGGAAATGACTAGCTTAGTAGGGAGTAACATTTGCGAAAAATGTGTGTCTTAAGCTGGGTCTGGATCTTGAAGGCGGGGTGAGATGCGAGTGATCGGAGCTCGAGGGGAAGATTGTTCCATGCTGAAGGGCCGGTGTACGTGAAGGCTCTTTCGCCAGCGGTGGTAAGTTTGGTTCGAGGAATTCTGCACAACCGTGTGTCGGCAGCAGATCGGAGGGAGCGAGACGGGGTGTAGAGGTGAAGACATTGGCTGAGATAGGCAGGGGCAGAGTTTGAAAGACATTTATGACAGAGGCAACACAGTTTGTAGCACTAGTTGATTCGCTATTCAATGGGTAACCAGTGAAGAGAATGGAGGAGAGGAGTTACGTGGTCAGTCTTTCTTTTGTTGAGGATCAGGCGGGCAGCGTTATTTTGGACCTGTTGAAGAGGGTGGATGTGCTTAGACGGAGAATTGGCAAGAAGGGAGTTGCAGTAGTCAAGTCTGGAAAAGATCAGAGAGACGATGAGTTTGGTGCAGGTTTCATGGGTCAGGAAGTGGCGGACTGAAGAAATTTGCCGGAGGTGGAAGTAGCAGGTTTTGGTAAGACGTTACTGGATATATAATGTATGCCTTGCAAGAAGTAATTCGACATGCAATGTATGCCTTGCAAGACGTTACTGGGCATACCATATATGCCTTGTAAGACGTTACTGGACATAAAATGTATACCTTACAATAGGTTACTGGACATACAATATATTCCTTGTAAGACGTAACTGGACATTCAATATAATATATACCTTGCAAGACGCTACTGGATATACAATGTATGCCTTGCAAGACGTTACTGGACATACAGCGTATGCCTTGCAAAACGTTACTTTACATGACTTGTACTTTGCAAAACGTTACTTTACATGACTTGTACTTTGCAAAACGTTACTTTACATGACTTGTACTTTGCAAAACGTTACTTTACATGACTTGTACTTTGCAAGACGTTACTTTACATGACTTGTACTTTGCAAAACGTTACTTTACATGACTTGTACTTTGCAAAACGTTACTTTACATGACTTGTACTTTGCAAAACGTTACTTTACATGACTTGTACTTTGCAAAACGTTACTTTACATGACTTGTACTTTGCAAAACGTTACTTTACATGACTTGTACTTTGCAAAACGTTACTTTACATGACTTGTACTTTGCAAAACGTTACTTTACATGACTTGTACTTTGCAAAACGTTACTTTACATGACTTGTACTTTGCAAAACGTTACTTTACATGACTTGTACTTTGCAAAACGTTACTTTACATGACTTGTACCTTGCAAAACGTTACTTTACATGACTTGTACTTTGCAAGACGTTACTGGACATGACTTGTATGACTTGTTTGTATATTTAATTTAACGTATATTCACCGACGTGATTTTAGATTAGGAAATAAAAGGAAATAAAATACAACATTTTAAACAAATCGAACCTACATAGAAACAGAAATCAAGCTCACGATGCAGCCTTGTGCACTTACTAAAAGCAGAAGACAAAGGACCAGGCCGGGAAACATAAACCCTAATACCTTGTCCTGCATAATCCAAGGGCTCAAGCATTTGCCCAGGGTCCTCTACAGCAGGAACCACACATGTCCAGACGGACTAAAACGATGGATCTTTTTCCAGATCATATTCAGTTTCATTCTCCCGCGAAGGTTACCTACCTTTGTCTATATAGATTACACGGGATACTGGCAAGTTCTAAAGATGATCATTGGAACCTTTGGGCGTGATCACCAGAAGATTACATGGGTTTAGCAGACGGTTCTAAATCACTAGTGTGAAGGAGCTTGGACTGTGAAGGACTTTGTGTGGAGATTATAGTCTTTGCGGAAAGTAGGATCTTTACTGTGTTGAAAATGGTATAGCACACGCACAAGAGAGGTTTCATGTATGTGTGTATGCGTGTGTGTGTGTGTGTGTGTGTTTGCGTGTACGCAGATGCGTGTCTGTGAGTTTGTGCGTGTAGGAGCGTGTACGTGTGTAAATAGTAAGTGTGCATGGGTTTATTGGTGGTGCTTGTGTTGTGTTGTGTTTGTGTGTCATTCATTCGTGCGTGCATACAGTCCTCATTATTGGGGAAAGCGAGAGTTCGAGTGCAAAAAGTTGTGAAAAGTTCGGCAAGTAAACAAGACGTTTGTGGCACTGCTCCTTTTGATAAGATGGCGTGATGATTGACTATATACATGCCAACGCCAACATCTCCCCCGTGGACATTGAACAGCTTGTGTGTAAGTGAGAACAAGAACAGCTACTGTAACTTTCAAAAGAGGGCCTCCCATGCTTTTGATTCTTGGTTCTCTCCCTTCCATTGTTTAATCTTCCTGTTTCTAACGCGCATGCAACCGTCTCGGGCAGTTTATAGAAAGACCTAGATTACTACGGAATGGTTTTTCGTTTTTTTTTTTTAAATCAACTTCTTGTCGCTCAGTGGCGTTTATTAAATGTTAACAGCTGAGATCGAGATCAAAATTGCTGCAAAAACGTATGAAAGTCTACTTTATGCTCAGAGGGTTCTGAATGAATACACGCGAGTAAGGACTGAGATTCTTACAGGTTGTTTGTGTGTGCGTGTGTGGGTGTGGATGTGCGTGTGTGTGTGTGCGTGTGTGTGTGATATTTATGTAATTTGAATCTAAAAATCGTGTCTGATCGTCGGAAAGATCGTCTGCTACGGTCAGTGGGTGGCTTTTCTCCATTAAAATAAACATACCGAGGCTTATTTTTTTTCCTCATCCGTACAAATGGGGTTGAGGGAATGGAGTGCGCACAATCAGCGACATTTTGTCTGACCGTCGCCACAGTAACAGCCTACCTAGCTCTCTCCCTGATGTCGCTTCTGTGGCCGACTTCATTTGCATCGATGGACAAATTACCGTTGCCTTCTTCCCTGTTTCCGCTTCCGGGGGCTAGGAGGTCACCCATTCATTTACCTATTCCTCATCCTCCATACACCAACCTCATCTCTCTCTCTCTCTCTACTACGACATTGAAACGGGTCAACTTAAATGCCACAAATACTATTAATAATAATAATTATTATTATTATTAATCCAGAATTAGTAATTATTTTTATTAATCCAGTCGCTTCCGGCTTAACCTGATTGTTGCCCAGTCTGCGCTAACTGGCTTAGAGACACTGGCTTTTTTGAGTGCTCAGAGGAAGTGTGGGTGCGCGGACTCAGCGTATTCGAGGAATCAAAATGGAGCTGGCCCCTATTACTCGGCTTGAGGAAGATGATGTTTCGTCATGCGCCTTGAGCAGCTGTGAATCTGGTATAGAACTACAATCAAGCCAGTTACAATATGAGCTATGCTATAACGGTACATTACATTACATAATTGTTGCTTTAGGTCCAGCGGACTCTTCCGAGCCAAATCACGACCGGACAACCCCTAATCCGCATAAAAGATCTGCGAAAACAACCCTAGTGGGAAAACTGAATGCCCTCCACCAGCCAGTCACTTTACAATAAAGACATCCCACGCAGGGGACGGCTGAGGCTTCACCCCAACTTATCGAACCCCCGTTTACAAAAACAAAATAGAATATAAACATCATTATAAATTATCAACAAAACACATACATATAAAATGCCTACATTGCTAAATAATAACATCATAGGAAGCCCTAGTGACCACCGGGCAGAAAGCGTCCAACATTCCCAAGCTGATCCAACAGACCTCATACACAAACAAGGAGTTTTGTCCCGGAAGATTTTTCAAGAAAAAAGGTAGGAGACTGGTCTAGCGAAGAAGACGATAGTATAGCAGATTGATAGAACAGAGCAGGGATGAGAAAGAGCAAATGAGAAAGACAGCGACAGTGGGAATTTAAAGCACTACATTTCCAGAAAGTGGGGATACTATTTATACTGAAACCCCCGGCACCCCAACGGGGGTATGCTATAACGGTAAGGCTACAGTGTGCATCTGTAGGGCTAAAAGTGAAGCGATGTGTTTGTAATTAGGATAGGAACCATATGTTTCTTTGCTTGTTACCATAAGAAAGAAGATCCCTACCTTCACGTGGCTGCTGTTTCCATAGGGATATGGATATGTACCCTAGGGTTGCGCATCTATATGGTGTATAGATCAGCAAAAGGGCAGAAAAGCGGTGAGCCATTTGGGGGTACCTAGTATGGGGCGCCATGTGTCCATTTATTCTATGTGACTATTCTATACATAGAATAAATTCTATGCACATAGAAAGCATTCTATGCACACAAAAAGCATTCATTAGTTGAAATTCCATTTATAAAAAAGAAACCAATATTGTAAGTCATAGAATACAATTCTTTGTATAGAATAACATTCTATAATATAGTGTAAACTTCTATGTCCATAATAAAATTCTATGTAAAGAATAACATTTTATAATAGAGAATAAGATTCTATGTATGTAATACAATTCTATATTATAGAATGCACTTGTATGCATTGAATTATATTCTATAAAATAGAATGAATTCTATTACAAAGAATGAATTCTATAACATAGAATTTATTCTATGTGCATACAATTCATTCTATAACATAGAATGAATTCTATAAATAAAGAATGAATTCTATATGCATAGAATGAATTTTATAGCATAGAATGAAATCTATGACATAGAATTCATTCTATGACATAGAATGAATTCTATAGGCATAGAATGAATAGTATAACATAGAATGAATAAGATGACATAGAATGAATTCTATGACATAGAATGAATTCTATAACATAGAATGAATTCTATG
The DNA here is from genome assembly GCA_036898135.1 of Oncomelania hupensis. Classification (NCBI taxonomy): domain Eukaryota; kingdom Metazoa; phylum Mollusca; class Gastropoda; order Littorinimorpha; family Pomatiopsidae; genus Oncomelania; species Oncomelania hupensis. Next base: position 4,443,921 of record CM072524.1, on the reverse strand, counting down.
TTACAGAATGAATTCTATGTCGTATATATATATATATATATATATATATATATATATATATATATATATATATATATATATATATATATATATATATATATATATATATATATATATATATATATATATATATATATATATATATATATATATATGGTGAAGAAACGGAAACTCCGATGGTATGGCCACGTCACAAGATCATCAGGCCTTGCAAGGACTATTCTGCAAGGCACTGTGCAAGGAGGTTGAAGAAGAGGGAGACCGAAAAAGAAGTGGGAGGACAACATTCGAGAATGGACTGGTTTGACACTGAGCGAAGCCATCAGGGCTGCTGAGGACAGAGAAAGATGGAGTATGCTGGTTAAACTATCATCTGTGGTGCCCCTACGACCTTCGGGTTACGGGACAGGATAGGATAGGAGGATATATATATATATATATATATATATATATATATATATATATATATATATATATATATATATATATATATATATATATATATATTATATATATATATATATATATATATATATATATATATATATATATATATATATATATACTCTCATATCACCTGGTTTCTGGCAACACACGTATGTTACGCGACCTTACTTGTGTCAACATGGATAGGAAAGTGTCAACATTGAAATGTTGTCAGAAAACGGGTACACTTTTTTTGCTGTTTTGGATTACATGGGACATAAATCGTGTTTTTTTGACATGTTGTCAAAAACCTGTACTATGACTGCAGTTAGTTCCCTTGCTACACTCTGTCTTGCTTCTGAGGCTCCTATATTAATTTTTGATGAGACAGGCTAAGAGTGAATCAGAATGAGAGCACGCGCTGTGAAGTGACGTCTTGTCTGTGATGTGTGACGTTGCACGAAGACACTTACTCAAAATGGCGGAGCTCAAATCGGTGAGTGGATAATTATGTCTTTTGTAAATACTTATCAACGTTTAATTTGTTTTGAAATAACTTTAATAGTACGTAAAGCTCTGCTCCATAGTCTGCTCTCTTCACTTCTGACTTTTACGACCCTCCTGGCGCCCTTGTCTCATCTCTGTTGCCGCTTTGTGCGCTCCATATCACCGTCATCGCTACCTTCAGACTCAATCAATGCATTTCCTCCTTCTGAAAATTGTAGCACCGCTCCTTTTACACGTGCCATTCTACTGCATATTGACTTCTTATAAAAACGGCCTCTCTTCAACCAAGTCCCCTATGCGCTAATGTGTCCGGGGACGTTAATCTAACAAACGTGAACGTGAACGTGCAGGAATGCATTATGTAGGCTACTTATGTAGCCATTCTTGCGTTGTAGTTGCACTTCAGTTTTGTAAAATATGAAGTTATAGTAAAAATTGACTTGTTGCAATTTGCCATTAATTTTTGGGAAATGCGTATTAAAAATTAATATTGTAATGTTACTATGGTAAATATTGCCCCAATTAGAATTCCATAATCGTATAACGCATTGTCTAAAGCAGTGTCGACATCCTGTCTGTACATGTCGATCCTCTTGTCTGCTGTATCAACATAAAGTTTTGCATGGAAAATACACTACAGGCTGTCAACAATTGTCGACCTTGGCATTGTGAGGGTTAAATCAGAAAAGAAATATTACTTCTTTTAAGATCTAAATGTCTAATCTGGCTGGGGATTGAATGCTCAAATTTGAGATTTGTTGACTGGCTGTTGTATCTAATTTCTCTCAATATATTTTTAAATCGTTGAAGTCATTATAGACGTATACCTGGTTGTTTATTTTCTTATGTACTGTGTTTAAACAGCGAGTTCCGAGGATAAAGTAGCAGCATAGCTGGAAACATCACCGTTAGCCCGCAAAAAAGCAGCGCATCGGTCTGTTTCCACTGCCCCATCTCAAACTGGTAAAGAAGAACGTACATGTCGTCCTAAAGTTATTCCATATTTTTTTTAAGTTGCATAACGTTTTTAACATTTTAGTAACTTTTAACATCTTCAGATTTAGTGTACACTTTTTAGTGTTGTCAATTGGACGTGAGTTTGATTATCAGTGAATTATTTTCAGACTTTTACAAACACCTGTTATAATAGTGTACATAATGTTAATGCAATAACAGTAAGTCAAATGAAACATAAGCTGGCTGTTGTAGTATAGTTCAAAGTTCAGCGCATTAACGGAGCAAGAAGCTTCTGCTCTGATCCTCAGTCATGGAATTCCTTATATGTTATACAGTATGCTACACTTCCAACATTAAAAAAAGGCAGTTGAAAATCTGTTTGTTTTTTCAAAGAGTATTTTATGTAACAATTTCTGATCAGATAGCAGGATCATCGATTTGTTTTTCAATTGTTGTAACAATTAATAATAATTTTGACTAGTTAAAAACAGGTAATTTTTTTTTTGGGGGGGGGTGGGGTGGGGTGGGGAGGAGGAGAGGGGAAGGGTGATGTGTTTCCAGTATGTGTGTATGGATTCTTCTGACTGGTTTTAAATTGAAAATATTTGTTTTTCTTGTAACCGGTCTTTGGGTAGGCTAGAAAAAATATTCAGTTATTATTATTATTATTATTATTATTATTATTATTATTATTATTATTATTATTATTATTATTTTAAATTTATTTATTTATTTTTTTAAATTTTATTTATTAATTTTTTTTTTTTTTAATAATAGATCTCGTTATTTGAAAACAGCAAGTCTACCGTACATATAGATGGGAGGCAAACAGATTTAAATTTTAATGTAAATCACTTGTCAGTCTTGTAAGTTTTTTTTTTCTTTTCTGATGTACTGTGTAAATTGTTTTAACAGCGAGTCCTAAGGAGAAAGTCGCAACAGTGTTGGAAACATCACATGAAGGGGACTGTGAATGAGGCGGCAGCATCATCATCTCTTTCCCCTAGCTCTGCTCTATCTTCAGTTGGTAAGGAGGTCACATTTTCTTTAATGTATATGTACTTTAACTGACACTTATACTTTTTTCTCTCCACGGACATGTATTTTCGATTAACTAAAACAAAGGTAACTGCACAGAACTGGAGGTAATGTTTCACTCTTTACAAAAATCAACAATGACATCCGAAAAGGCATGCGCACATCAAAGGAGGGCTGGATAGAAGATCAATGCCAGGAAATAGAGAACAATCTTAACAAGTACAACAGCAAGAAGGTCTACAAGACTCTAAAGCGGCTGACAAGTGTTAAACAGCCCAAGGTCTCCACGATCCAAAGCAAGTCTAGCATGTACCTTCAGCCTAATCAGCCATCCCAGCAAGGTCCTCCTGAAAATAATACTCAACAGGTTGAAACCCCAAGTTGAACAAATCATAGCTGAAGAACAAGCAGGTTCAGGGCAGGGCGAAGTACCAACAGATTTTCAACCTCAGAGTAATCTGTGAGAAATACCTACAGCACCAACAACATATATACCATGTGTTTGTAGACTTCAAAAAGGCGTTTGACCGAGTCTGGCATCATCGCATGCAGCTTTTTGGGCAACAATGAGAGTGTACAACATCAGACCTAAAATTATTGAAGTCATCAAACGCCCGTATGACAAGGCTAGTAGTGCAGCCCTCTACAACAGCGCCATTGGAAACTGGTTCAGAACAACCATCGGTGTGCGTCAGGGCTGCCTACTCTCTCCAACACTCTTCAGCATCTTCCTAGAGCGCATCATTTCAAATGCCTTTGCAGATCACGAAGGCACAGTCAGCATAGGGGGAAGAGCAATCTCCAACCTTCGTTTTGCGGATGACATTGATGGATTAGCTGAAGAGGAACAAGAACTTGAACAGCTGGTACAGAGGCTTGACACCCCCTCCAGAGCCTATAGAATGGAAGCAGAGAAGACCAAATTGATGACCAACAACACCAATGGCATCAACACAGACATCAAAGTCCAAGACCAATCCCTCAACACAGTGCATAGCTTCTACTATTTAGGAGCCATTGTATCAGACAGTGGATCCCGAGAGGAAGTCCTCTCCAGGATCGCACAAACAACTGCTGCCTTGGCGAGGTTGAAGCCCATTTGGAAAGACAGGACCATCAGTCTACATTCCAACGTAAGACTGCTGCGCTCTGTTGTCATCTCCATCTTCCTATACGCTTGCGAAATATGGACCCTCACAGCAGATCTACAACGAAGAATACAAAGCAGTGAGATGAGTTGCTACAGAAGACTTCTGGGCATTTCCTATAACCAGCACATAACCAACGACGAAGTCCGACAGACCATCACACAAGCCATTGGACAACACGATGACCTGCTCACGGTGACACGTCACTTTAGCGCCAGCACTACAGCGCCATACCTTTCAGCGCCACCATTTCAGCGCGGCGTCTTTTCAGCACCGTACTTTTTAGCGCCGTACATTTCAGCACGGGGGATGTCAGCGCCGTGCACTTTAGCGCCGGGAGACTTCAGCGCCGTACATCTCAGCGCCATGATAGGGGAAAAGGAGGGAATGTTGGGGGAGGGGGTAAAATTATTGGCGTCAGAGAGAGAGAGAGAGAGAGAGAGAGAGAGAGAGAGAGAGAGAGAGCACTTCGTGAGTTACAGATCAAGTCTGAATGAGTGGTTTGAGTTATATTCAGAGAGAGAGAGAGAGAGAGAGAGAGAGAGAGAGAGGGGGGGAGAGAGAGAGAGAGAGAGAGAGAGAGAGAGAGAGAGAGAGAGAGAGGTGTTGTGAGTGGTGTGATTGATATTCAAACGGAGTTGAGTTGAAATCGGGTTATTTTTCTGTTCATTACTCCTGACGTTCTTTGCCGTGGAAACATGGCAAAGATTGCAGAGTCCTACCTAAGCATACGGAGAAAATAAAAGTTTAGCTACAATGGCTACTCCTTCCGCTTCGATAAGAACAGTACAAAAGATCCAGAATTGTCTTTTTGGCGATGTGACAATGGTACATGTAAGGCCAGACTGCACCTGAGAGATGGGGCAGTGGTGGGGGAGCACCTCTCTCTCTCTCTCCCTCTGTCTTCCTCTAGCGCTATAATGTACTGCGCTACAATGTACGGCGCTAAAATTTCGCCACGCTGAAATGTACGGTGCTGAAAAGTCCCAGCGCTGAAGTGTACGGCGCTGAAGTATCCTCGCGCTGAAGTGTATGGCGCTGAAGTTCTGGTGCTGAAGTGCTGGCGCTGAAGTGACATGGAACCCCTGCTCACAATGGTGACAAAAACGGAAACTTCGATGGTATGGTCACGTCACCAGATCATTAGGTCTTGCAAAGACCATCCTGCAAGGCACAGTGCAAGGAGGTAGAAGAAGAGGGAGACCGAAAAAGAGGTGGGAGGACAACATTCGAGAATGTACTGGTTTGGCACTGAGCGAAACAATCAGGGTTCCTGAGGACTGGGAAAGATGGATTACGCTGGTTAAACGATCATCTGTGGTGCCCCTACGACCTCCTAGTTACGGGATAGGATAGGATATATTACAAAGCTTAATATTAATGTGCTTTGAAACCGCACTGTTTCTGTATTCGTTTTGATTTATGATGTTATAAGCCACAAAACAAAACAACAATTTTTTGTTTCAAAATTGTCTTCTCATTTCCATCTAAATGCTTAAATTGTAGCCCCTTTTATGAACTTGGCAAACAAATATATCTGAAATTCGGTAAAAGGAAAAACGCTTATGACATCCTGATACTATCATACTAACAAAACATTCCGACGTCTGCAAATCTGAAAATCAAAATGTGTATTCTAAAAATTGAGTGGAGTAATGTTGTTTGTTTTACATTTGCTCTTTGGTTTCTTTGGTAGATGGTGACAATAAATCAAGCTCTGGATGGACCAGTGTTGGAGAGCAAATTGATTCTGGTAAGTCATCACATCGGTTATTGAAAAAAATCAGCACTGTTTTTCTCTTGTCAAGAGCAAGAACATGGATCAATCTTTCCCATATGGCAATTGAAACCATTCGTACATTTTTGCTTGAGAAGGAACATAAGTTTTTCCAAAATTCTGACGATCCTGGATTTTGTAGATGTTTGTCTGCTAAACTATTGAGTACTCAATTAACTCATTGAGGCGCCTGTGCTCAGTTAAAAGGGATCTTTACAACAGTACCGTACTTACAACTTAATGCCACGGTTAAAAGAAGGTGAATCAGTTTCAGTGGTCGATGCTAGTGTCAAAACTAAGTACCGTTGGCCATGGTTAAACAAAAAGAATATCACAATAGAGCGAGTTTGTTGTATGAAGTTAAGCCGTCCGAGTCTTCTGTATTGTTGGGTCTGCAGTTTGTGTTGACTATTGCCCCCGTTCTGTGCAAGAAATCGTGCAACACACCTATATGAACCAATTTCCAAGACATATTAACCTGAACTTTTCTTTAAATAAAAACTGGAACTGACTGCTTTTTGTTACACATGTCTTTGTTTCTCAGATGTTATGTACACATAACTTATTTTATTATATAGGCTAAATATGTTAGTTAAATAGCAATCTTTAACCTCCTGATTTAAACAGAAAATTTTGCTTTACAATATTGAATATATATGGTTAAAATAAATAATTGCTGGCCCCTTCTAATTTCCTAGGTTTTAGGATTTTTTTGTGTATGTGCTAGAATTTGAAACCACAAAACATTGTGAACTTTAAACTAAATTGCCCCTGATCCCTCTGCATAGCATAATGATCAACAAAATTATCTCTTTTATGAAGATATTCTTACCAGTGAGTAGCCTCACTACATTCTCTTTCAATGTTCCTTTTCAAGACTCTACTGCTTACATGTATATTGTCTCAAATTCTGTCGTTTTTTCATATTGCCGAGGTTCGTAATCGAATCCTAAAAGGCGGGTGGAGTATTAATGACACTTTGGGTCAAGTACATGGGTTTTTTGTGTGTGTGCAGTTGAACATGCCAAAGCTTGGACTGGGAAAAGAAAATACGTCCTTGACAAGAAGCAATACTGCATCTTCTGCAACAAAGGACAACTAGCTCTCCCAAGACAGAAAATACGTCCTTGACAAAAAGCAATACTGCATCTTCTGCAACAAAGGACAACTAGCTCTCCCAAGACATTTTCTTATGTGACACAGACACAGAATTTACCATCTTGTCTTGATGCCTGCTGTGTGGGGTTGATTTAGCAAGATTGTCATCTTCAAACACAGAACAATCTGGGGTTTCTCCACTGTCAATTTTGGCAAGCAATCTTCCAACTTTGGTGATCTCAGTGGTACTTTCATGCAGGCGATAGTACTCTTTTTCAATGTTCAGAGAGTGGCCCATGTGATTTGCTAGCAATTTCTGCTCATTTGGTGACAAATCAAACAGTTGAGTGATTGTAGCTCCATACTTTCTGCATTTCGTCGATGTGATCAACTCTGGCTTCTGTAGCCCAATATCTGATGGGACAGCATGGATGGCTTGCCAGCCATCCAGGTAACCGTTCATAGACTTAGATGCAAAGAAAAATGGATTTGATACAGGTATAGCTACATCAGTCATTATTTCAAGAAGAATGTACAGAGATTCTTTCACCTGGGGAGGCAGGGTGTAAGGGGGGCTCACACGGATTAGTTAGTTCTTCATTTTAAGCCCTAGTGCTCCCGTTTCTCCTGTGAGGGCGTTTATCGCCCTCCCCCCTCCCGCCCCCTCCTCCTTCGACAGTTGATGGTTCGGGTACATTGCCGCACCCCACAGTCACAGAAACCGCTAGGGATTCGAACCCTTAAGTGACAGGTTCTGCGCCTCCCGATGGCAGTAGATATCCTGGGCTGCCTTACTCAGGCTCGAAGGCTTGGTGGAGAGACTTGTTCACACCGTGGCTGGGCTTGTCGTTACGGGTCATAGCTTGGCTGTGGGAAATCCGTCTTCTCCCGGTCACACAGCCAGTTCACAGTCCGACTCCAAGGCCCTTGCCTCGAGCCCAAATAGTACGTGGGACAGGATGTCGTAGACTCCCCCCCCCCCCTTTCCTCCCCCACCCCGGCTCTGGCTCCCCTGTGGAAATAGCGGAGCATTCCTTTCCTAAGGGACGCTGTCTGTCCGTTTCCGAATTTATTAAGCGGCATGATAAGCCCATAGCGGAGTTTGTCTCCATCTACAACCGGCGTTCGGCTAAAGATGTAGTCTATACATTACGGCTGAGACTCAAGTCCCCTTTACCCCCGTTGGGGTGCCGGGGGTTTCAGTATAAATAGTATCCTCACTTTCTGGAAATTTAGTGCTTTAAATTCCCACTGTCGCTGTCGTTCTCATTTGCTCTTTCTCATTCCTGCTCTGTTCTATCAATCTTCTAGACTATCTTCTTCTTCGCTAGACCAGTCATCTACCTTTTTTTAAAAAAACTTTCCAGGGACAACACGCCTTATTTGTGTATGAGGTCTGTTGGATCAGCTTGGGAATATTGGACGCTTTCTGCCAGGTGGTAGATGTTATTATTTAGCAATGTATGCATTTTATATGTATGTGTTTTGTTGATAATTTATAATGATGTTTGTATTTCATTTTGTTTTTGTAAACGGGTGTTCGATAAATTTGAGTACAGCCTCAGCGTCCCTGCGTGGGATGTCTTTATTGTAAAGTGACTGGCTTGTGGAGAGCGTTCAGTTTTACCACTAGGGTTGTTTCAGCAGATCTTTGATGCGGATCAGGGGTTGTCCGGTCCTGATTTGGCTCGGAAGAGTCCGCTGGACCTAAAGCAATAATCATGTAATGTAATGTAAAGTCCCTTTTGACGGAGGCTGCTCCCAAGTCTATGGGCGTGGTAATCCGAGACAGTCCTGACCCAGTGGTGGGACCGGATCCTACCTAAACTGGCCTTCCCGCGTGCCCGCTGGCTGCCGCTCTGGTTCAAGCTTGATCTGGTGCAGTTTTCTTTTTAACCCGCTTTTAATCTTACTCGGACGTGTTTTATCATTAATTTTAGATTAAATTTATATAATTTGATTGTTTTTATATAATATAGGCCCTATACTGTTCCGTGCAATAACCCGGCAGACCTGGTCTGTCTTCATATAAAAATTATTTTATCTCTCCTTAGACATTAAATAATCCGCTCACTCTGCCCTCCTAGTCGCCCTTTGGCCCTCCTCCCTCCCTCTGCTATACCTTTGGCGGCCTTGTCTTGGCGTCCCTTTTGCTACCCTTGTCACATCTTCACTCTACATTATTGACGCCGTCTTCCTTCCGATTCAACGCATCTTCCTGCTGGTTGTTGTAGCAGCTTTTGCGCTCCTTCTTCATTTGACTCCATTCTGCAAAACGACTTCTTATTACATCGGCCCTCGTTCATCCAAGTCCCCTATATGCTTATGTGTCTGGGGACGTTAATCTACTTGCCTGCCTGCGTAACCTCAGTGGGGAATTGCCTAACAACAGACAGGAAAGGCCAAATAATTTGGCAATTGCCTTACTAGGGTTTAGGCAGAAATTGCCTTACAGACAGAAATTGCTGTACAGGTGAAGATATTTGTAGATTAGTTATTGCCAAGAATACGTTTTTATGAGTATGTGTTTACTGATGGCAGGCATGTGTTCACGCTTTCCTGATGTGCGCTACATTTTCTTGCCTAATGACATAAGGCACAAATTGTCTAATGTACATGAAGTATGGTTGGCGGTTCTCCACCTGTCATTATGTACAATGGTATGTAGTATGCATTGCAGTTTTGCTATACTAGACAACCACTGACTACCAACATCATCGTCTGTGGAGTTTTGATATATGCTTCAGATGTGTTGGCTTCCAATCATTGCCTATATATATGCAGTTTTCCATGTTTGAGAATTGCTATTTTGGAGACGTTTATAAACATTTTGAAGAAAAACTGTTCAAATGAATCATTGCTTATCTGTTGTTTGTTGTTGTTGTTGTTGTTGTTTTAAAGTGAAGCAACGTGTGTTCATTTATGTGTGTACTGATGTGACAGTGACAGATGTGAGACAAGTTTCATGCTTCCTTGATGTGGGACCACGGTTTCTTGCCTTCTTATGTACATGTAATGTCTTACAAAACATTTGTATGTGTATGTTTTTAAAGGTATTATAAAGACATTTAATGTGCAAGTGTGATTGTTTTCGGAACACCCCAGTTGGAGTGCCGGGGGAGGGGGGGAGGGTGAGGAAAGGGGGGGGGGGGGGGCAGTATAAATAGTATCCCCACTTTCTGGAAATTTAGTGCTTTAAATTCCCACTGTCGCTGTCTTTCTCCTTTGTTCTTTCTCATTTCTACTCTGTTCTCTATCAATCTACTATACTATCTTCTTCTTTGCTTGACCAGTCACCTACCTTTTTTTCGTGAAACTCTTCCGGGACAAAACTCCTCATTTGTGTGTGAGGTCTGTTGGATCAGCTTGGAAATATTAGACGCTTTCTGCCAGGTGGTCATTGGGGTTTCCTATGATGTTATTATTTGGCAATGTAAGCATTTTATATGTATGTGTTTTGTTGGTATTTTATAATGATGTTTATATTCTATTTTGTTTTTGTAAACGGGGGTTCGATAAATTAGAGTATAGCCTCAGCGTCCCCTGCGTGGGATGTCTTTATTGTAAAGTGACCGGCTGGTGGAGTGCCTTCAGTGTTACCACTAGTGTTGTTTCGGCAGATCTTTTATGCGGATCAGGGGCGAGTCCTCTTTCAGCGAAGTTGTGGTCTTGATTTTGTGGACCTGGTTCGGCTACACTTGTCCTGATTTGGCTCGGAAGAGTCCGCTGGACCTAAAGCAATAATCATGTAATATAATGTAATCCGTGTGAGTGAAGTGAGATAAATATATTTTATTTTCATTATCACAAAAGTTTTAAAAAAAATTAATTCTTTTAATACTTTTATATTTTTATGCTATTGACTCATTTTGAAAAAATGTTGAATGTTCCGTTGATCTCATGATCTTGGTAGTCATTTTGGATTTTCATAATTAATAATTTTTGCCTAAAGTTCTGAGCTTATTTTGTAATTGTTCTCAAGCTTTTACAATGGATGATATTCATTACATTATATGTTTGGCTTATTTGATTTATAACTGTAAAGTTTTGCATTTGTCATTAATTCAAGTATCATCTTCATGTTGTTCATAATTTTTTTTTTTAATCAATTTTAAAAATTCTGTTTAGCCTTGGTCTTTATTGTTTATTTATAGAGGGTTGCTTGCATGATCAATTGCTTGATTGATGATGTAAATCTCATGCAAACTCTGAATAAAATCAAATCATCCCAACCAAGTGTTCGTCTTATTGGACAAAGACTGCGCGATATCACTTTCTACTTTTAATCACTCATATGCACACACCCTGCAACATTTATAATGTATTATTATTTAGATAACAAAACAACCCAATTCTTTTAGTACAAACAAATTGCCATAGCTTTTGGGTTTAAGTAATAACATCTTTGACTTTGACAAATAAATACATGTTTTTTTTTAATTTTCTTAATTTTGTTATAATTATTTTGATCATGTGCTCTCTCTCTCTCTCTCTCTCTCTCTCTCTCTCTCTCTCTCTCTCTCTCTCTCTCTCTCTCTCTCTCTCTCTCTCCCTCTCCCTCACACTAATTGTATGTGAAGTGAAAAATACCACAGCAAACTATCCTATCGTATCCTATCCTATCCGGTAACTCGGAGGCCGTAGGGGCACCACAGATGATCGTTTAACCAGCGTACTCCATCTTTTCCTGTCCTCAGCAACCCTGATTGTTTCGCTCAGTGTCAAACCAGTCCATTCTCGAATGTTGTCCTCCCACCTCTTTTTCGGTCTCCCTCTTCTTCTACCTCATTGCACTGTGCCTTGCAGGAAGGTCTTTGCAAGACCTGATGATCTGGTAACGTGGCCATACCATCGGAGTTTCCGTTTTTTTCACCACTGTGAGCAGGTCATCGTGTTGTCCAATGGCATGTGTGATGGTCTGTCGGACTTCGTCGTTGGTGATGTGCTGGGTATAGGAAATGCCCAGAAGTCTTCTGTAGCACCTCATCTCAATGTTTTGTATTCTTCGTTATAGATCTGCTGTGAGGGTCCATGTTTCGCAAGCATATAGGAAGATGGACATGAGAGCGCAGCAGCCTTACCTTGGAATGTAGACTGACGGTCCTGTCTTTCCACATTGGCATCAACCTCGCCAGGGCAGCAGTTGTTTGTGCCATCCTGGAGAGGACTTCCTGTCGGGACCCATAGTCTGATACAATGGCTCCTAAACATTTGAAGCTATGCACTGTGTTGAAGGCACCGTCAGCATTGGGAAAAGAGCAATCTCCAGCCTTCGTTTTGCGGATGGCATTGATGGATTGGCTGGAGAGGAGCAAGAACTTGAACAGCTGGTACAGAGGCTTGACACCACCTCCAGAACCAATGGAATAGAAATAAGTGCAGAGAAGACCAAAATTAATGATGACCAACAACACCAATGGCATCAACACGGACATCAAAGTCCAAGGCCAATCCCTCAACACAGTGCTTAGCTTAAAATATTTAGGAGCCATTGTATCAGACAATGGGTCCCGACATGAAGTCCTCTACAGTATCGCACAAACAACTGCTGCCCTGGCGAGGTTGAAGCCATTGTGGAAAGACAGGACCATCAGGTTACATTCCAAGGTAAGACTGCTGCGCTCCCTTGTCATCTCCATCTTCCTATATGATTGAGAAACATGGACCCTCACAGCAGATCTACAACGAAGAATACAAAGCATGGGGATGAGGTGCTACAGAAGACTTCTGGGCATTTCCTATACCCAGCACATAACCAACGACGAAGTCCGACAGACCATCACACAAGCCATTGAACAACAAGATGACCTGCTCACAGTGGTGAAAAAACGGAAACTCCGATGGTATGGCCACGTTATCAGATCATCAGGTCTTGCAAAGACCATCCTGCAAGCACAGAGCAAGGAGGTAGAAGAAGAGGGAGACCAAAAAAGAGGTGGGAGGACAACATTCGAGAATGGACTGGTTTGACAATGAGCGAAACAATCAGGGTTTCTGAGGGCAGGGAAAGATGGATTACGCTGGTTAAACGATCATCTGTGGTGCCCCTACGACCTCCGAGTTAGGGGATAGGATAGGATAGGTATTAATGTATGTACTATTAGTACTGTGATTATTTGAGAAGGGAGATGTAGCAGATCTTGACTTGGAACAGTATGTGTGTGTTTTATTAGTATTCCATGTGCGTCATGGTGTTTATTTTACGTCATTGTAGGAAGTGTGACGTAGGAAGAAAGAAGAAGAAGAAAAATAAAAAAAACGAATCAGCTAGCAAGCTGCCGTCTTCACGGTCTTTTACAGTTTGAATGCATATCTTCCACAGTCCCAAGAACATGTTTCATTTTATGTTTTTAAAAATATTGTTACGTATTTATAATAACAGTTGTCCATAGATTAATCTTAAATGTATTTGTTCAATCAGCATGCCCGTTATAAAAATATATTTATATATATAGTGTATGTTAGTCGCACAACCGTTTTTTGACCACATATGTCACAGACAGGGTGTTGTGGCAACCTGTTTGTTTCTCAAATTTCTCGAGGTGTAATATATATATATTTAATATTGACCCATATTTATAATCACAGATGTCCATTTAACAGTCTGACATCAAATTTGACTTTATATGACCAGTAGAAATAGGTGTTGCCAGAAAACGGTGCCAGAACACATGTCGCGGTAAACCATGTATTATGCGTATATATATATATATATTATATATATATATATATATATATATATATATATATATATATATATATATATATATATATATATATATATAATCACCAGCAAAGAATGTAAACTCACTCGCAAGTTGTATTTATAATCAAAATTGGCTTCTATGGCTGACCTGTCAACTTCCATCTTAGATAAGATAGGAATCCAGATCCAGAGCTGTCCTATCCTGTCCAGTAACCCGGAGGTCATAGAGGCACCACAGATGATCGTTTAACAGGCATACTCCATCTTTCTCTGTCCTCAGTAGCCCTGAGGCTGATGGCTTCGCTCAGTGTCGAACCAGTCCATTCTCGAATGTTGTCATCCCATGCACCTCTTTTTCGGTCTCCCTCTTCTTCTACCTCCTTGCACTGTGCCTTGCAGAATGGTCTTTGTAAGGCCTGATGATCTGGTGATGTGGCCATACCATTGGAGTTTCCGTTTCTTCACCACTGTGAGCAGGTCATCGTGTTGTCCAATTTGATGGCTTGTGTGATGGTCTGTCGGACTTCGTCGTTGGTGATGTGTTGGGTATAGGAAATGCCCAGAAGTCTTCTGTAGCACCTCATCTCCATGCTTTGTATTCTCCGTTGGAAATCTGCTGTGAGGGTCCATGCTTCGCAAGCATATAGGAAGATGGAGATGACAAGGGAGCACAGCAGTCTTACTTTGGAATGTAGACTGATGGTCCTGTCTTTCCAAATGGGCTTCAACCTTGTCAGGGCCGCAGTTGTTTGTGCGATCCTGGAGAGGACTTCCTGTTGGGACCCATTGTCTGATACAATGGCTCCTAAATATTTGAAGCTATGCACTGTGTTGAGGGATTGGCCTTGGACTTTGATGTTCGTGTTTATGCCATTGGTGTTGCTGGTCATCATTTTGGTCTTCTCTGCACTTATTTTCATTCCATAAGCTCTGGAGGTGTTGTCAAGCCTCTGTACCAGCTGTTCTTGTTCCTCTCCAGCCAATCCATCAATGTCATCCGCAAAACGAAGATTGGAGATTGCTCTACCCCCTATGCTGACTGTGCCTTCGTGATCTGCAAGAGCATCTGACATGATGTGCTCTAGGAAGATGTTGAAGAGTGTTGGAGAGAGTAGGCATCCTTGACGCACACCGATTGTTGTCCAGAACTGTACACTATTAATTATATTATTGTTGATAGAATTTCTATTTTTTAATTATTGGAAAGAGAGTGAGTTGTTGTTTTAAATTGTGCCTAAATCAGTAATGATTAGGACTAAAAATACAGTCATCCTAGTGTTTGTTGAATTTTAAAACAACACAAAGTTCTGTTGATTTTAAAATCTGTACTTATTTTACTAACGTTTGCCAAATATTTTTTGAATTTATTAACTTATTGATTATTCTCGTTTTATTATCATTATAAAGGTCAGAGAAGGTAGTGTGATCCTGATGGAGCTGCAGAAGCTTGTGAAAGTGAGAGTGAGGACTCTGGACCCAGAAGCCATTCCTGTGGAGGTGACGGTTGCAGTAAAGGAGGGTTGTGTATTTGGAGAACAAGTTCACAGCAGAGTCTGTGATATTTTAGGTATGTAAATCTTCATCATCATTGCCATCATCTTTTTCTTCTTCCTCTTCCTCATCTTCTTCATCTTCTTGTTCCTCTTGAAATCCCAAAAAGATCCAAAGCTGCCAACTGCTACGAAATTTGCGGAAAATGCTATGCAAAAAATCGTTTGCTACGCAACTCCGCAAATACCACAAATGCTAAGCCTTTTTTCTTCTTTTTTTAAAATTTATTTATTATTATTATTTACAGTGGATTTTGATAGTATATCGGGCGCCTATTGCTGGGAAGTACTAGAACAGTAGAAGTGTACCACCCCACGCTTAAACCAGCTTTAAAGCTGGTTTGAAGCAGTTCAGTCTTGTTTTGTTTTGCTTGGACAATCAGCTTTGTAGGAATCAGTTCTGAGTTAAATATTCGCGTTGCAATCTGAATCCTGCTATATATAGATGCAGTAATGTTTTGTTTTTTTTTAAATTAATTTGTATCTGCAATAAAAGAATTGTTTGAAATGGAAAGTAAAGCCATTTTTTCTTTTATATTTGTGGTTACTCGGTCCGTTTTTCACGACACGCTACACAAATTTTGCAAATGCTACACAAATTGAGATGTTATGCTACACAATTTTTTGGGGGTGGTTGGCAGCTCTGCAGATCCTATCCTATCCTATCCTATCCCATAACTCGAAAGTTGTTGTGCCACCACAGATGATCCAGCGTACTCCATCTTTCTCTGTCCTCAGCAACCCTCATGGCTTCGCTCAGTGTCATGCCAGTCCATTCTCGAATGTTGACCTCCCACCTCTGTTTCTGTTTCCCTCTTCTTCTGCCCCCTAATTGTACTGTGCCTTGCAGGATGGTCTTTGCAAGACCTGATGCTCTGGTGATGTGGCCATACCACCGGAGTTTCCGTTTTTTCACCACTGTGAGCATGTCATCATGTTGTTCAATGGCTTGTGTGATGGTCTGTCGGACTTCGATGTTGGTGATGTGCTGGGTATAGGAAATTCCCAGAAGTCTTCTGCAGCACCTCATCTCCATGCTTTGTATTCTTCATTGTAGATCTGCTGTGAGAGTCCATGTTTCGCAAGCGTATAGGAAGATGCAGATGACAATGGAGCGCAGCAGCCTTACCTTGGAATGTAGACT
>CM072524.1:4340241-4427070 GCA_036898135.1 Oncomelania hupensis | reverse complement strand
ACTCGAACAGCAAACCGTAGGCCATCATGGAAACCGGTATGACCCATAGCAAAGCTTAATAATGGTCACTATTTTATATAAGTAGATGGCGACTCTGTTAATGCACTTTCTGTTTCATTAGAAACATCTTCGTCTTCACATAAACTTCTTTTATCGCCCCTCTCCCCCCTAGCAAAAAATGAAAAAAGAGATTTTTGCTTCTTCATTATTACTAGCCTATCTGCCACTGTCGCAATACATACTGACGAGCACGAGGGAAGAAAAAATCGAAAAGTGCGCGAGTTTAATTTATCCGTATTCACGATAGCCTTGCGCCCGCCAATGTTATATCATTCTGTATTAATTACCTCAAAGAATATGGCAAGGCTACTGAACGCATTCGCAGGCCTCTCGTCTACACTCCCTAAACACATAACCAGCGTGGCTGGCTGGCTGGCTGGCTGGCTCTCTCTCTCTCTTTCTCTCTCTCTCTCTCTCTCTCTCTCTCTCTCTCTCTCTCTCTCTCATTTCTCTTGTTTTTCTTTCTCTTTTTCTGTATTTTTCGAAACCAGTCAAACAAAATAAGAACCGGTAGGCTCTACCGGCTACTGATTTTTCAACCGGTATTTTTATTCTCAAACCGGTAAAATACCGGTAATTTCCGGTTAAATCCATCCCTGGTTCAACCTATATTAAGTCTGCCTTTTCTAAACGTGGCCACAGAATCAAAGCGATGTTGGTTTATGCTGTGAGTTCACTTGGGAAATTGAATTTGTTGGTCACATTAAAAGAAGATATACTGGGTAATCGTTGTTCAAACCGACCGTTAAAGTTTGAATTGTAAGCGCCTCTTTCTTGTTATATAAACAAACAACTGTACATACTTCTACACATTCGTTGTGGTGCTATTTTTAGAATCAGCCTAGATGCTATTAAAAGATGCACAAACAAATTAATGTACCGATTTCTTTAAAACAAGTATTTTCGAAAGATTTTGTTGATGTTTTTTTGTGTGTGTGTGTTGTTGTTTTGGCTGATATTATTTTTTCCCCGTTGGGTCATCACTCACTGTGTATTAAAACATGATGTGTGACGCTGACATGCGTGACCTTGTGTCTCTTTAAGGCAGCATCGGACCTGATAATTGTTGATGGAATTTTCTCTGAGTTATGGAATCATCGATAGCAGGAAAGAGGTGGTTTGGAGAGGAAAAAACCGCGTGCACACACACACACACACAAACACACACATATACACACATTTCCAATCCGTGACAGATAAATGGCTGCATGCAGCAACCTAGGAAAATTCAATAAGAGAGTCGTTTTTAACGGACTCCATAAAATAAAAAAATAAATAGATAAATCTTGAAAATGTACGACGGTGCAGCAGAACAACAAGAAGGAAGATGATGATGAGGAGGAGGAGGAGGAGGAGGATGAGGATGATGATGTTGATGATGATGATGATGATGATGATGATGATGATGATGATGATGATGATGTTGTTGATGATGATGATGATGACGATGATGATTATGATGATGATGATGATGATGATGATGATGATGATGATGATAATGATGAGGATGATGATGATGATTATGATGATGGTGACGATGATGATGATGATGATGATGATGATGATGATGATGATGATGATGATGATGATGATGATGATGATGATGACGACGACGGGAACAAAGAACGTCTACACCCACCATTAGCAGTACGGCAGACGGGGATAACCATTCCAGAAAGGAGAGAGGGGGGGGGATGGGAAGGGACCTAACTCACTGAATCACCAGAGCAATCATACTGCTAACAAAGAAGAAGAAAAAAAAGCTGTACCATCACAATGGCCGTGACGGAGCGGATCAATGGTTGCGGCATTTGTTGTAAAGCATGTCTAGAGTTATTGTATTTTAACTACCCGTGCCCCAGCACATCCACCACCCTCAAACCACAGAAAATATACTTCTTCATCTCTCATTCCCGCCTTTGTGATAGACTGAATGATACATAAAAAAAAAAAAAAAACTAAAACATTAAAGCCTTTGAGAGACATTTGTTTTCTTACACACTTAAACCTAGTTCGATTTCCTTTCCCTCTTCTCATAACGATTTTCCTGTCTTTACAGTGTTTACCCCCACCCCCCCACTCTCTCTCTCTCTCTCTCTCTCTCTCTCTGTGATAAACATTTGCTGATAGATGAAAATGGGTATACATGTGGAACAGTACGCACAGCAATTGGGTGATTGGGGACTGGATCGTCGCGTTTAGAACTCTACTGAGGAAAGGCTCGTGTACGACAACAATTAGTAGTAGTAGTAGTAGTAGTAGTAGTAGTAGTAGTAGTAGTAGTAGTAGTAGTAGTAGTAGTAGCAGTAGTAGTAGTAGTAGTAGTAATAGTATACAAACAATGCCTGACGACTTTTGCGTAGACGAACAAGTAAACGGCGTGGCGAGGTAGAAATGCTGCCTATCTTAATTTTGGCCGAGGTCAACAATTTCTAAATGAGGGAACCTCAAGAGTATCTAACACAAATGGCGTCCTTGTTTATATCTGTCTCCCGATTGGTTAGCGTCTCGGATGTGGCGTGAATGCACGCCATATAATCTTACCTAAGTGTCTGCAAGTTATACTGAAGCGACAAAATGTTATCCACTCGATTTGTTTATTCTTGATTTGCCAAATTTCCGGTTTCTAAAAACCTTCTACAGGATATTCCAAGTGCAAAAAATGTACAAAGCGAGAAAAAGAGAGAGAGAGAGAAAGGGGAGAGAGAGAGAGAGAGAGAGAGAGAGAGAGAGAGAGAGAGAGAGAGAGAGAGAGAGAAAGGGAGAGAGAGAGAGAGAGAGAGAGAGAGAGAGAGAGAGAGAGAGAGGAAGTGTATGGAGAAAACTGATTGCAAGGGGACATAATTTCTTCAGACCTAGCGTCGATGCAAGAAAGGCTGTACGTGAAGGGGAAAAAAAAGAGCGATCGCGTGACGTTCCCAACCAATCAACAACGTTATTGTCATTTGTCCTTAAAGGGTTTCAGTTTTGGCGTTTGAATTTTGTTTTCACCCTAAAACTCAGAAATCAACGTCAACCAATCTCCCGTCGCTGAACCTACTTCCCATTCTAGAACGTTATTGTGACACGATTTGTATTGTTGGTGTTTCCCCTCCCCCCCCCCCTCCCCCTGCTGGAGTGTGGATGTATGAGCGGGTGAGGTTGGATGTTTGTTGTGTGTGTGTAAGAGAGAGAGAGAGAGAGAGAGAGGGGGGATGTTTGTGTGGTTGTATGTGTATGAGAGAGAGACAGAGAGATAGATATGTGTGTGGTTGTGTGTGAGTTGGCATGTGTGTGCGTGTGTATATGTGTGTTGTGTGTGCATGTGTGTGTTGTATATATTTATGTGTTGTGTGTGCATGTATGTGTATGTGGGTGCGTGAGTGCGTGCGTGCGCATGAGTTTTATTTTGGCGTAGTTTGAGGGACTTCAAGTATCTGATTGGCTATCACCGCACACGAGGTCTTGAGCGTGTTGAAGAGCGTTTTAAAGATTCACGATTTTAGAAGCCAAGAAACTGCGGTTGCGTTCGTTCCAAGCGAACGTTGCACAGCTTTTGCAAACGTGTAAAGGCAGAACGCGTGCAGAAGCGATCACAGTCCCCCTAGCCAAGTGAAACAATTAGTCCATCGATTTTTTTGCGATTTCAACACAGATGTATCTGATTCAGCACAACCAGAGACACATTTTCCAGGAACAGGAAGACAATGTCAACGTCACAAACAATTAAGGGCATTGGAAGGTTGTTCCTTATTCATTTCCAAGACCATGTTACTGAGAGTATGCTTTTTGTGTGGACAATCTAAGGCAAAACATTTGTCACATTCTTTCTCTGTGTTACATTCAACTTGTTTGTATAGGTTGCCACCCCTTGGGGTCATGAGCAATCTTGCCACTGTAGATTGTTCTAACCTATAAAGGGAACAGTGAAAGCCCCAGTTGAAAACCTGTCTTGCCTTTGTAGGCATGACAGATTCACTGCGGCAACAGTACCCCCGTTGGAGTGCCGGGGGTTTCAGTATAAATAGTATCCCCACTTTATGGAAATTTAGTGCTTTAAATTCCCACTGTTGCTATCTTCCTCATATACTCTTTCCCATTCCTGCTCTGTCCTATCACTCTGCTATACTATCTTCTTCTTCGCTAGATCAATGATCTACCTTTTTTCTTGAAAACTCTTCCTGGACAAGACTCCTTGTTTGTGTATGAGGTCTGTTGGATCAGCTTGGGAGTGTTGGACGCTTTCTGCTGGGTGGTCACTAGGGCTTCCTATGATGTTAGTATTTAGCAATATAGGCATTTATATGTATATGTTTCGTTGATGATTTGTAATGATGGTTGTATTCTATTTTGTTTTTGTAACCGGGGGTTCGCGTAGTTGAGGTAAACCCTCAGCCGTCCCCCGCGTGGGATGTCTTTATTGTAAAGTGACTGGCCGGTGGAGGGCGTTCAATTTTCCCACTAGGGTTGTTTCAGCAGATCTTTTATGCGGATCGGGGTTGTCCGGTCCTGATTTGGCTCGGAGGATCCGCTGGACCTAAAGCAACAATAAATCAATCATCAATCAGTATAGGTTGCCATACGTGACCAATACTTTATTTCTGTTTGCGTTATTTTGTGTCTGTCGCCTTTTTCAGTTTCCTGTTTGCACGAGCGAACAGCAGGGCTATCACAAACGCAACATTGAGTTAGCACAGGCTGAACGCAACCCTGACAGATTCTTTTTTCTTGTTCTTTTCTTGTTCGTTTCTCGACCAACGGTGACACGTCAAAGAATCGTCCTCTCCTATAATAAAAACAGAAATGGGAATTAGATATTGCCATGCAAAGTTGGAATTCTTTTTCATGCAATAAGCAAGCTGCGTTTACGGATTTCCTTATCTTTGAAATAGAAAAGATAAGGGAAGCTAGTCGGAACAGAACATAAGAAAAAGAAAGCAAAGAAAAACGGGATAACACTCCTCTCATGTCCTATATATTAAAACAACAAACGCCAACATAGAGCCGTGCGATGTATGCGCCCAAAGGCTCTTTTTTGTAATATGCTGCTTGTACTTTTTAATTAAAGATCTGCTTTTAACTTGTGGATTTCTTTATTGGAGCGCTGATCTCTGCGCCTGTTCAAATTCCTTGATAAGGTAATAAAGATTGTTGAATTGGAAGCAAAATCTTCAAACAGTCGTTGCAATGGCATACAGAGTGGACACGGAAATAGTTTATTATCTTAACGCCTTTCAGCAATATCGAAGAGATAAAAAGGAGGAGAGAGATTGATTGATTGATTGATTGATTGATTGATTGATTATTTATTCATTTAGGCATCGCCCCTTCATGAAGGGGGTGTACATCATTAACATTATACATATAAAAAAACATACACTATTCATTCCGATTAAATCACGATAGAGCAATTTCTCTTAGTTCAAAGCTTTGTACAAATATATACTTAGTTTCCTAATTATATCCGGATTACTAGACGCCATCAAAACACACAGTCTAGATGCACATGAATTTCTATAATATTTTTCAGCAATAAATTGCACTCTTAAGTTATGTAAGGCTGGACAACATAATACAAAGTGGACTTCATCTTCTTCTTTTTCCATTCAAAGCGGGCATTTTACAGCTGCTTGTGTGTCATTTCCATATCTGTAATAATGAACACCAATATCTGACACACCAAAGCGAAATAGAGAGAGAAGGAGAGAGAGAGGGAAGGCGCGCGTGCGCGCGTGTGTATGTAGGGTGTTTGTGTGTGTGCGTTTTGGCGTAATTGTTTTTTTTCCGGTGAGCAAAACTCAGTGTGAAGTTGAACAAAAGTTCTGTGCCGCTAAAATGTGTCATCTTAGAACCCCCCCCCCCCCCCCCCCCCCCCCCACCCCCCCCCCCCCCCCTTTAACTGTTTCCACATAAAAAAGGGAGAAAGCGAAATGAACAGAACGACTCATTGCCCACAACGATTGTGTTCATTTGCGAAAGACGAATGTAGACATTTGGAAATCCATCACCAAACACTGGTTGACAGGGAAACGGATGAAAATACATTTTAAGAAAATCAATGTTTATGTTTCGTCTCACGCTGTCCGAGTCCATCTGTGTGTCTTACGAGAGGGTGCGCGCAATCAAGGGCGCGCGCGAGTGTGATTGTGTGTATGTATATGTGTGTAAAAGAGAGAGAGAGAGAGAGAGAGAGAGAGAGAGAGAGAGAGAAAGAGAGAGAGGGGCCGGGTAGCTCAGTTGGTAAGAGCGTCTTGCTAGTAACCGAAAGGTCGCTGGTTCGAATCCCGGATTGGTCAACGTGTGATCATATTATTTTCCCCTTTACCAACAACTGGCCCGCTGGTGTCAGTATAAATCGGTCCAGTAGTCACCTATATGCGAAAGTGTCGTGTGACTATAATCTACAAACAAACATACAAACAAACAGAGAGAGAGAGAGAGAGAGAGAGAGAGAGGAAGAGAGAGAGAGGGAGATTGAGGGATTTTGAGGGTGTGTGCTGTATTGAGGTGTATTGAGGAGAGACATACAGTCTTCATTTCCTCACTTTGATGTTGAGTGGCCACAGAACAGCACACAAATGCGCACTCACACAAAACTAAATACTCGCATCCCTTTCCCTCCCCTAATCCCTCTCTACACACATAAACACAGAGGCTCACACACACGCACACACACATACACACAAACCCAGAGGCAATCACATCACACACACCCTCACACACACACATACAAGCAAGTAAAAACGCCGTTGTTATGATTTTCATAAAACGCCACAGACGTTGTTTTAACATTGTTTGAAATTTGTCAATTTTTTTCAAGCTAACCCTAACCCAAACCCTAACTTTTAACCTAAGCCTAACACAGCCCTAACCCTAACGGAATACTGTTTTGACGTCAAAATAACGGGGTCCTTCAGAAAAACAGGTAGAGTTTAAAGGGTTCGTAAAAATAAAGGCGTTTCTACATCGCCACACACACTCACACAAACGCACACATTCACACACACACGTTCACACCAACCCAGAGGCAAGCACGCACACACATACACACACCTACGCACACCCACCCAGACACATACACACAAAATCAACCTACTCTCCCTTGACTTGACATTGTGATGTGATATTGTCGTTTTCCCACAATTATTATTCTTCTTCCTTCGCGCTAAGCGAAGCGGAAGAATTGAAGAATCAGCAGTTATGCCCCTTGATCGCGCAGCAGGCCAACGATTTACTGTCGCTCTCTTTTATGGCACGAACAAAATGGCGCATCTGTCGCTACAAACTTCTTCCCCTCCTGCTTCTTCGTCTTCTACCTCTTCTTCTCCTTCTTCTTCTTCTTCTACTAAATCTTCTTCTTCTGCTTGGTCATGATTTGCTTCGGAAGAGTCCGCTGGACCTCAAGCAATAATCATGTAATGTAATCTTCTGCTGCTGCTTCTAATATTTTGGAAAACAATATTCAGATAACTTAGATTTCCTATTCCCCTTTCCTCCCTTTTCACAGTCCATCCTCCTCAGTTCTTATTGTCTGTGTCGTTGTTGTTGCTGTTGCTATTGTAGTTGTTGTTGTTGGGATGGTTGTGGTGGTGTTTCTTGTTGTTGTTGATCAAGATGTCAACTGAATGACAGTTCATTTGAGTTGAGTTTGTGACTGTTGTTACTATTTGATTCGCGCTTTCTTTTACTGAAATGTTCTTCATCTTTTCCTTCTTGGGTTGATGATTCCATGTTAGTTACATGAACACATTATTTTCCGCGAGCACCTTTTTGCCATTTACTAATAATGACCCTTCTCATTCTTCTCTCTTTAGTTAGTTCTCTTCTTTTTCTTCTCCTTCTGTTCTTATATCAAGCACTAACAGCAACAGCCCATTAACACGGAGGTCATTTGTAATTTTAGCTTGAACGGTTGAATTTAGACGTTTGATTTTGATCCCCTCTGGCCCCAAATGAACTTTAAATAAATACATCTTGTGGGAAAACACTTGTTAAAAGTAGTGTTCGGCTAAGAGCATAATTGCACTAAGTATTTATATTGTATCTTGTAGAACTGGAAAATTACGTCAAATGTGATGCCAAACTTCTTTTGTCGAGTACTTGCTGCATTTTAAGAGAGAGAGAAAGAAAGAGAGAGAGAGAGAGAGAGAGAGAGAGAGAGAGAGAGAGAGAGAGAGAGGGGGGGGGGAGAGAGAGAGAGAGAGAAGGCGGGATAGATGGATGGAGAGCTAATGTTGAAAACACACGAAACCATTAAAATTAAAGTTTGTTTTACGTCATTCGTCAGTGACTGATGTCCGCCCCTTACGTCACAGGAACGGAAGAAATATAGAATTAAGGCCCCTGGATAAGCAGGGCTGAGATTTAGCAAGCCAGGCTAAGGAGCCAGCCGGGCTCCTAACCTGGGAAGTTGAAGTTGCCAAAATATTTCTCAGGTTGCCAGACCCCTTGATTGAAAGCACGGTCATTTTTTTAAAACTGTATAACTATTGCAGCTAATAAACAAGATAAATTTCAACAACAACACTGTTTCATTTTTTTAAACAAGCACTGTATGATTTATTCATCATCGACATCCTCCTCCTCAATGTTCCAAAACTTGAAGGAGCTTGGGTGTGCCTTCTTCAGCTGTTTTTTTTTTCTTCGGACTTTATTTTTTTTGCTGGAGGCTCCGAGACACCGCTTAAAAAGCGCCACATCGTTCGAGATTGACAAAAGACTGAGAATGGGAAATATCGAAAGTACGGCAAGTCTTGCGTGACTCATTAAGGAAGTCAGAGACTCGTTCCGATACACGCAAGGAAGCAAGAAGGCTATGATCTCGCAGGGCAGTAGCGTTTCGCGGCGAGGGAAAGAAGAAATTCTCGCGAGGAAAGGCTATTTTTACTTCGCAAATCCCTCGCTTTGCTAGCGCTACCTAACTTCCTAGCATGCATCGGAACGGGTCTCCGGTGCTGACTGCAGAAGCGGTTGGCGCGTGTTTTGTTTTACATTGCAAGTCAAAAGTCCGTGTACAGGTACAGAATCTCTACCACTGGCGGTATTTTCAAGTCGCCAGCCGGGCGAATGGTACCCCAAATCGAGCTCGCCACACACTATTTTTAGGGGCCATTGGCGAGTTGGCGAACGTTAAAGCTCAGCCCTGATAAGCTAGCTGACTTTAAATTCTGCCATAAGATGACAAAACAGCGCAAGTCCAGAAATGTTTCTTTGTCTTTTCTTTTTTTCTTTATTGACTGTGTTTCCGAAAGGTTACTCTTACTTTTTGTTTTCAAATGACTTTCTCCTGGATCTTAAAATTCGGACACCCACTTTTAAATGTTACACTGAAGCTGCGACGACACATCGAATTTCCTCCGAAGAGGAAAACAAAAAGACTTGCGGGGAGATTTTGTGTAATGTATTTGTTTTGCAAGTGCTTGTTTGAGACAGACAGAGAGAGAGAGGGAGGGAGAGAGAGAGAGAGAGAAGAGAGAGAGAGAGAGAGAGAGAGAGAGAGAGAGAGAGAAAAGAGAGGAAGTGAGAGAGAGCGAGAGTCTTGGCGAAGAAAGAAAAACAATGTTCAAAATGTATCGCTGTTAGGTAATTATGTGTTCCAAAAACCAAACAAAGGGAGATGCCAGTCCAGAACCTAATAAACACAGCACACACACACAAAAATGCCCACACACGCATCCACACACACGACGAAAATCACAAACAATGAAGTAGGTTTTCACTTCATCCCAAAAAAACTTTAAAAAAAATTGTTTTGTGAAATTTCCAGATAATTGCGCAGGGCAGTTGAACTTTGACCCCTCCCTAGAGGCCCTATTGCGCCTGCGCGGTGAGCAGTCAGTGCACTAAGCTGCGCAGTCAACATCGGGCTAAACACAGGCAAGGATAAACCCATCAAACTATCTATCCTCATTGATTCTATGTCAGCATTAAATCGACAAATAATATGCCGAATAAGAAGAAAGATGGTGGTGGTGATAATGATGATGATGATGATGATGATGATGATGATGATGATGATGATGATGATGATGATGATGATGATGATGATGATGATGATGATGATGAGAAAAATGAGGAGAAGAAGGAGGAATAGGAATAAGAACAGGAGGAGGAGGAGAAGAAGAAGAGGAAGAAGAAGAAGAAGAAGAAGAAGAAGAAGAAGAAGAAGAAGAAGAAGAAGAAGACAAGGATAAACCCATCAAACTATCTATCCTCATTGATTCTATGTCATCATTAAATCGACAAATAATATGCCGAATAAGAAGAAAAATGGTGGTGGTGGTGGTGGTGATGATGATGATGATGATGATGATGATGATGATGATGATGATGATGATGATGATGATGATGATGATGATGATGATGATGATAATGAGGAAAATGAGAAGAAGGAGGAATAGGAATAAGAGGGGGAGGACAAAAAGAAGAAGAAGAAGAAGAAGAAGAAGAAGAAGAAGAAGAAGAAGAAGAAAAGAAGAACAACAACAACAACAACAACAACAACAACAACAACAACAACAAGAGGAACAAACAGAAAGAACGTCTCATTAGATCCAAAATTGATCCTCTATTCGGCAGATCTGACCAATTTCCTGCCTTGAAGTCAAGACTAATTCATCACGGCCTGAAGGCTAAAAAGAATTTTAGGGTTCCAAAAAAATGAATTATTAACCAAAACGCTGACCCTAATTTTATCACGGACGCTGTGTGGGTTTCTTTGCTTCAACGTTATAAAGTATTCAAAATAAAAAGATTGCAAGCCATTCAAATGTATTTCCAGACACTCGCACAGCTGAAAAACGGCAGTTTTAAAAATAAAAGTTAATTTTGGAATTTGTTGTTTTGTTTTGGTTTTAACCTACACGAGCAAAATGAAAAAGATACATGGAATGATAAGCCCCTATCTGCAAGCCCAACTTTAAAAAACAAAATAATTAAAATCGGTTGCACTGTGAGGCTTGCCCCAAGACCACATCATCACCATCATCATCATATCCACCACTACCACCTTCATCATCATCTTCACCACTACCACCAACCACCATCATCATCATCAGCAGCAGCAGCAGCAGCAGCACCGTCAATTTATAAAAACTGGTTGCTCATATCGCTAAATATGTTTAGTTTAAATGTGACACTCCTAAACAGATCTCTGCTTCACCCAATATTTTCCTGGTTGGAGCTGCTGCACAGCGGCTTTCGTGCTTTCCAAATCCAAAATAATAATAAAAACAGAGTTGTTGGAGAATATTTAGAGCAACACGTCATGATTGTGTTTCAATAACGAGATTTTGATGTCGGTGAATAAGGCAGTTAGCTGGTCAAAAGTCTCGTTCCGAGCATGACCGTCCCTGCGACATGGAGTTGACCTGCGCAACACAAGTGGACATTGGAGATTGGAACTGAACGATAACAAAATGTAATATCTCACGACTTGTAGTTAGAAACACTGGCTGACAGGTAATTACACAGATGTCCCAGTTAAATAGTACCTGCTGCACTCAGGCAGCTCAAAGAGTTAAGATTATTCAGGTTCAGTTAAATGCTACCTGCTGCACTCAGGCAGCTCAAAGGGTTAAGATTAAATGGTACCTGCTGCACTTAAGCAGCGCAACGAGTGAAGATTATTCAGGTCCTTAATTTAAAATGATTCTGAGGACTTTTTTTGGTTTCAAACGTTTACACTACATCATAAAATAGTTTACACTACATCATAAGAGAGTTTACACTACACCATAACAGAGTTTACACTACACCATAACAGAGTTTACACTACATCATAGGAGAGTTTACACTACATCATAACAGAGTTTACACTACATCATAACAGAGTTTACACGACATCATAACAGAGTTTACACTACACCATAACAGTTTACACGACATCATAACAGAGTTTACACTACATCATAACAGAGTTTACACGACATCATAACAGAGTTTACCTGACGTCATCACAGAGTTTACACTACATCATAACAGAGTTTACACTACATCATAACAGAGTTTACACGACATCATAACAGAGTTTACACGACATCATAACAGAGTTTACACGACATCATAACAGAGTTTACACTACATCATAACAGAGTTTACACTACACCATAACAGAGTTTACACTACATCATAACAGAGTTTACACTACACCATAACAGAGTTTACACTACATCATAACAGAGTTTACACGACATCATAACAGAGTTTACACTACATCATAACAGAGTTTACATTACATCATAACAGAGTTTACACTACATCATAACAGTTTACACTACATCATAACAGAGTGTACACTACATCATAACAGTTTACACTACATCATAACAGAGTTTACACTACATCATAACAGTTTACACTACATCATAACAGAGTGTACACTACATCATAACAGAGTTTACATTACATCATAACAGTTTACACTACATCATAACAGAGTGTACACTACATCATAACAGAGTTTACACGACATCATAACAGAGTTTACACGACGTCATAACAGAGTTTACACGACATCATAACAGAGTTTACAGGACATCATAACAGAGTTTACACTACATCATAACAGAGTTTACACTACATCATAACAGAGTTTACACTACATCATAACAGAGTTTACACTACACCATAACAGAGTTTACATTACATCATAACAGAGTTTACACGACATCATAACAGAGTTTACACTACATCATAACAGAGTTTACACTACACCATAACAGAGTTTACATTACATCATAACAGAGTTTACACGACATCATAACAGAGTTTACACTACATCATAACAGAGTTTAGTAATCCGCATTATTGAGGTGAAAACTCTATTTAAAAAATAAATAAATAAATGCGAGTAAACAACTTGAAAACACATTAGGATCGTCATCTCGTGAGTCTAGCAACATGGCTTTGATACAGTCATCGTCACAACATACCAAAGGCACACAATCAACTCTCCTTTTTATTCCAAATCCACCGCGCTAAAACACGTTTCGTTTCGTGGTTAGATTAACGTCCCCGGACACTGTGCGTATAGGGGACAAGCTAAAACACGTTATTCGCGCTGATTTTTATATGTGTGCAGTACTACCTAACCAGAGCTTCTACTAAGGGACATAAGTCAGGTAGTACTTCTAGCGGGAGAGAATGTGAAAAGGAGAACTGACCCTACTGAATGCTTGAGCTGGCGGTGACACACACCGTACACTAAGAAGTAGAGGTCATGTTCATCTGGGTCAGCTACGCTGATTGTGATCTCATCATCACACGTGGCGATAAATTGAATGAAGTGCTTTCCGCTTTGAATTGGAAAGAACCACTTTTCATTTGGCAATGGCCGAGGGTCCCCATGCACTGAGTCCGTGCTAACTCGAAGAGCACTTGCATTACCCTACCATATTGAGGCAGAACGGGGCTTGCCTCCAGTTGTGCAATGCCCAGCTTTCTCTTATATAGCGCTTCTCTAGCTTACGAGCTGCTCAAGGCGCTGGTCGGTACAGGGTCTGAGTTAAGGCTATTCTAGTTTGAGTGTTACCTTACGACAGACAGACAGACCAAAACACATAGAAACACAGCAAGAACACAAACACAAAAGCCTTTTAGAATCAACCCCGAAGCTAACAAAGCTGATCCCTGAATGAAGAAGATTCTCTGCTGCTTCGCCCTCACTTCCACTTGACGACCCGTCGAGGGATTAAACGGATACATAAAGTTTGGGTACCACGTCCTTTATCAAAGGTGAGAATACTGTTGACTCAGGCTCAGGCAGATAACGAAGATAACACGCGCTGACGAAACACGTCGTGACGCATCGTTTTGTAAAGGAAACATGCCGTACCTCCAGGCAAGTGCAACTTCGTGTATGGAAAATGAGAGAGAGGGAGAGAGAGAGAGAGAGAGAGAGAGAGAGAGAGAGAGAGAGAGAGAGAGAGAGAGAGAGAGAGAGAGAGAGAGAGAGAGAGAGAGAGCTCAGTACTCAGATTTTAATTTGAAAAACATCCGTCACATACAAATGGATCCCAAAAGGCGTAATAAGGCTATACAAATATAAATGGGAAGAAACGAATTGATAATGTATATATGTACAGTACAAGTCAAGTTGAAAGAAACACGATTTCACTTGCACTATTATACATATATACATTTTCAATTCGTTTGAAGGAGAGAGCGAGAGAGAAAGAGAGAGAGAAAGAGAATTTGGCATTATGCAAATGAAATCAAAATTAGTGCCAACTCTCCTAATAAAAAGGAAGATCTGTAAAACAAGGAGCAAAAATGTTACTTCATTAAAATTAACATGATATTATAAATTAAGGAAATGTTATGTATAATTATTGATGTTACTAAAAAATTAATCACAGATTCGTTTCAATTAGCATGTCAGGAGTCCCTAGACAGATCTCTAGTCAAGCATTTACATTTTATTAAAATTCTTGGAAAACAACATTTTGATAACAAAATATTTGCATTTGTAATAAATATATAATTGTAGCCTGGCGGAGTATTTGACTCCCGTCTCTCGGCCACCACCTTGAGGACACGCCCCAACCCGAACAATTATTTTCATTTATCCCTCGTAAGAGAGACATAAAAATATTTGCCCTGCAAGGTGGTGAAGCGTGTTGTTAGTAAACCGGGTTGCCGGCTACTAGTGAAACGACACTCCATACAAGCCACTGCCACTGACCTGCATAAAATGCTTGCCGACAGTGTAGTCCTGCTCACCAACAAAAGCAGAAGACGAATGGTCAGGCGGGGAGAACATAGGTCGTGTCGCTTTGTCCTGCATAACCCAATGGCCACACCAAAGGATTCTGCACAGCAGGAGCCACCCGAAGTCTAGACTACCCAGCAAATGGAAGGTAGAAATCTCTTCTAAGGCATGAACAGTAGCCTCCCATTCCGCCACGAATCTGATGTTTTCGCGAAGTCCATCGCCGTTTCGGGTCCGCAGGGATGGTGCGCAGCAGGTCGTGGAGCGTACGGTTGAAACGCTCGAATTGTCCATTTCCCTCGTGATGGTAAGGAGTTGTAAGCGACTTGCTGATGCCGTAGGATGCGCACAACTCCTTGACCAAGGCGGGAGTCAAATACTCCGCTCGGCTACAAGTGGTGCACAACGACCGTGAACAGGCTGATGCTGAACCACGTGGTAACTGGTTAAGGCAGTTATTCCATGTTAAGTCAGTGAATGGCGACTGACAGGGCGTAGTCAGTGGCGGTTTCAGACATACCTGTTTCGAACTGGGAAACCATGAGGACATGGTTCGATTTGAGCTGTGGGATTTGTGGAGGAATGGGAGGTGATTGTTCACGCTTGGGAGAGATTGTCTACCTTCCATTTGTTGGTTAGTCTAGCCTTGGGTGGCTCCTGCTGTGCAGAATCCCCTGGTGTGGCCATTGGGTTATGCAGGACAAGGCGACACGACAAATTTTCTACCCTTCTGAACATTCGTCTTCTGCTTTTGTTGGTGAACAGGACTACATTGTCGGCAGGCATTTTATACTGGGTAATGGCAGTGACCTGCAGAGAGTGTCATGGCACTAGTAGCCGGCAATCCGGTTTACTATCAACACGCTCCTTCGTGTTGCAGGGAAAATATTTGTATGTCTATCTTACAAGGGATAAATGAAAAGGCACTCCACCAGCCGGTCACTGTACAATAAAGACATCCCACGCAGGGGACGATGAGGCTATACTCTAAGTTATCGAATTCCCGTTTACAAAAACAAAATAGAATACAAACATCATTATAAAATATCAACAAAACACATACATAAAAAACTCCTACATTGCCAAATAATAACATCATAGGAAACCCCAGTGACCATTTCGCAGAAAGCGTCCAATATTCCCAAGTTGATCCAACAGACCTCACAAACAAATGAGTTTTTGTCCCGGAAGAATTTTCAAGAGAAAAGGTAAGTGACTGGTCTAGCGAAGAAGAAGATAGTATAGTAGATTTATAGAACACAGTAGGAATGAGAAACAACAAATGAGAAAGACAGCGACAGTGGGAATTTTAATCACTAAATTTCCAGAAAGTGGGGTAATTGTTTATGCAGAAACCCCAGTACCCCCACGGGGGAAGAGGCGGGAGCCAAATATTCTGCTTGGCTACATAATTATTACACTTAATAGTAAAATGCAATTACGTACTGAAATATTTACCAACCCCCCAAAATACATTAATATCTAACATTTAGATTTAAAATCATACGTATAGCTATGTATAACTAAATCATTAATATCTCCTCCAGTTGGCCAATTCTTACATTATCAACAACATCTATCCTATCCTATCCTATCCTATCCCGTAACTCTAAGGTCGCTGGGGCACCACAGATGATCGTTTAACATCGCGTGCTCCATCTTTCTCTGTCCTTAGCAACCCTCATGACTTCGCTCAGTGTCAAACCAGTCCATTCTCGAATGCTGTCATCCCACCTCTTCTTCTGCTTCCTTGCACCGTGACTTGCAGGATGGTCTTTGCAAGGCCTGATGCTCTGGTGACGTGGCCAACAAAAAACAACAGCAACGGTAAATAAAACGAATACTATATAGACGGTAAATTAAATAAATAATAAGGAAAATCATGGGAGAAAGAGAGAGAGAGAGAGAGAGAGAGAGAGAGAGAGAGAGAGAGAGAGAGAGAGGGAGCGAAAAAGAGAGAGATGTTATGTAAATAAAATAAAAATGTCTATGGACACTCAAATGGTGGTTAATTTTGTTTTCAAGAATATGTTTTGAGTGGACAGGAGATCGACAGAGAGAGGGACAGAGAGAGAGATAGAGAGAGAGAGAGAGAGAGAGAGAGAGAGAGAGAGAGAGAGAGAGAGAGAGAGAGAGAGAGAGAGAGAGAGACTCTCAGAGAGAGAGAGAGAGAGAGAAAGAGAGAGAGAGAGAGAGAGCGAAAGAGAGAGATATATTATGTAAATGAAATAAAACGTCTAATGATGATTAATTTTGTTTTCAATTTTTTTTGGGGGGAAAGGAGAGAGTGAGAGAGAGAGAGAGAGAGAGAGAGAGAGAGAGAGAGAGAGAGAGAGAGAGAGAGAGAGAAAGAAAGAGAGAGAGAGAGAGAGAAAGAAAGAGAGAGAGAGAGAGTGAATGTTCCAGGAATGTGATCTTACATTCAAACGTCCTTTGGTCACCTGTGGACGGAGAGGTCAGCAGCAATAATTAGATCAGTATAATTTGAGCGCGCGACTGGGAATTTTTAAAAAAAAATCTATATCTTGGTTAAAATAGAGAACGCTAAATTTATTACTCTTTGTATTCCCAGGTTTACTACTACTACTACTACTACTACTACTACTACTACTACTACTACTACTACTACTACTACTACTACTAATAATAATAATAATAATAATAATAATAATAATACAGGATGCTACAACGCGCTTTTTCTTCAATCGAACTCAAAGCGCGGCGATCTAAAGTGATCACTATTACATTAGGCGGAAAAGAAATCAATGTTTATTTTTGAAATTTAGATTTGATTGCATTCTATGCCATTATTAAAAGTAAGGAGGAAACCGAAGTACCCGGAGAAAACCCTCGGTGTCTTGAAAAGTCTCGTACCTCAGTCACGTCAGTTCGTCCCACGCGGGGTTCTAACCCGCGACCTTCGGGATAGGAGACCAGTTCTCTACCCACTGTGCTATCACGGCATCACAAAGGGAATACCTTGGTTTGGACAGGAATCAAATACGAACCATTTGGTCGGTCGGTCTGCCTTTTAGTTGGCCTATTGGACGTGTGCTGTGTTGTGATTGAAAGGAATGGCAAATAACAGAAGAACCAGGTAAGTATGAATAAAGAGTCAACAACTGGGTTACTCTATATAGGAAAGAGGGGACGTGCAATCACCGTCCTTGGGTTTTTATAGGCCAGTGTTACGATTGAGACGTAACTATAATTCCGAACATTGTATTTGCTACTCATGCCCTAACAGCGTGGATTTACCTTTGATCTGAATCTGCGCTATTGCTAGAAAAAGCTTTGTATAATGTGGATAATTTTCGTCGGTCGATATTCTTGTAGTAGCGTTGAGAATTTTCTGGAATTTCTTGCTTATTATCGGTAAAATGTTCAAGGTCTTTCTGGCGATAGCTAGTCGAATCTTGTAAATTCGTAAACATTCTATGACGTAAAAAGGTGCGCAGTTCCGGCGACGAGTTTTATTTTGATTGGCTGCTATTGTATCATTCTGGAATGTTCGAAGCTTCTCTAGATTGTTGAAAAAACTATATAAGTAATCCACTGTCTGCTTGCGAGCAGTGATTTCTTTTTTAGTGATTTTCGGAATTATAGATAAGTTCATTTGGTTGACAGAACCCTTCATACAGGGCCGGATCCAGGGGGGGTTACCTGGGTTCCGGAACCCCCCCCCCCCCCCCTCCAAACTCAAAAAAAACAAAAAAAAACAAAAAACTTGATTTTTTTTAATTCAAAGAATTTCAATTTTTTAATTGTTTTTAAAACATTGCAGTTTTTAGTCACTTTTGGTCCAAGGTACAAAGAGTTATTTATAGACAATTCAACGGAAATCCATTTCAATGGATCCGTTAAAACGTCCAAAGCGTTTTCCCGTTGAAACGGCCAAGTAACCCAACCCCTAAGCCTAAATGAGTAAATGCAGCCATATTTTCCTGTTCTGGCCGCAAGCCTCTTACAGCACCTTCACCTTGATACTGCCCTAATCCCCCAAAAACGACTTTTTAGAAATATTAATTAAGATGCTAAGTTGATAATTATGAACTATGATTCGTTGCCTGGTTTGGTGAAGTCAGCAAATTGGCAAATGCTTTGACAACTGATGTTATTGTTCCTCTCAAGCATCTCGACAGACTCTCCGTGACAACCAACCTGCGGCCACTCCAGAAGAATATGTCAAGATTAGCATTGCCATTCCTTTCTTGGAATACCTGTCAACCGAATTGGACTCGAGGTTAAAAAATGCTGGTCTAGCAGTTGATGGTCTCTGTCTGGTGCCAAGCACTTTAATAGGCAACCAGGATGGTTTCATGCAGGTTCCAGAAGGGGTGAAGACACTGGCAATGTTGTGGGAGTCTGACCTACCAGACAACGCTACCCTTGATGCAGAATACCAACGGTGGGTTTGCAAATGGCGCAGTGCTGCTGAGAATGCGACAGCTATCATCCCATCCACGGCATCAGAAGCACTGAAATATTGTGAGAGGGATTTTTATCCCAACCTGTTCATCATGCTAAGGAACCGTTGCACCCTGCCTGTCACTACTGCCGAGTGTGAGCGTTCAAACAGTCAGTTGAGCAACCTGAAAAACTACCTGCGCTCTACAATGGGGCAACAGAGGCTCAATGGACTTGCTTTACTGAAAGTGCACAGGGATGTTGATATTGACTTCAAAGAGGCAGTGAACTGTTTTGCCAGAAGATACAGTTCACAAATGGTACTAATGCCGGAGAAACTAGTGCAGCAAGACTGAAAGTGAAAGCAGGGTGGTGATGTTCATAAACTACAAGGTAAAGCTTTATACCGTTAACGATCGACAAAAAGTAGTGAATAATAATAGTATACAAAATATCTCTGCTGATAATGTTTGTGTGTGAGTGTGTGTTGTTGTTGTTTTTTTAAGGGAGGGGCAGAGGATAATTTTTGTACCCCAGAGTTTGTCAGTTCAATTGTTCAAAAAGCTCAAAGTCCCAGACCATCACAAATGGCTTTTTCAAGGTTCAGATTGCACCAGATTGCACCATTTTGCATCCTTGGAAAAAAAATTTCCCGGGGGGAAGGGCATGCCCCCGGAACCCCCTAGAAGTCTCCGCGCTTCGCGCCTTCGCTGAATCTGTAACCCCCCCTTCGACTTTTCCCAGGTCCGGCCCTGATATACATGTACAGACTATTAAGATAACGTTCCATTCATTATAACAGTAAGTATAAGAGTATAACATACTATATTATATGTAATAGTACTAAATTACTCAGATGAGAAGCTATGTAAGGAAGAACGGTTTATGTTTGTATACAGAGGTACGTTATTATCTTATCACACGGTGCGTATGATACAATCCTACCACTACGCATTATAGGTCAGCTGTTTTCAGCATGGAATGCATTTATCATAGTCAAGGGAAGCAATTCTAGTTTTAACACAACACTAGTACAAGTAATACTATAATAATAATGACGTCACGACAATAACAACAACAATAATACTATAATAAAGTCGTAGATATTACATTACATTACATGATTATTGCTTTAGGTCCAGCGGACACTTCAGAGCCAAATCAGGACCAGTCATAGATATAGACTGCAATATTGTATATATATATATATATATATATATATATATATATATATATATATATATATATATATATATATATATATATATATATATATATATATATATATATATATATATATATATATATATATATATATATACAACATACACACACACACACGCACACACACACGCACACACGCACACACACACACACGGCCGCGCGCGCAACCCCCCCAAACACACACACGCACAAACACACGCAGAATTGTCAGATGTGAGGCATTAAATGAAATGCGCAGCAAGACAGTTGAATACACAAGCTCCAAGACAGTACTAGGAAGACATTCTGACAAGGAGATGATGGTAGGAAAGAAAATGTTTTTGTACATCTGCGTTCTGGAGCGAGCTCAGCGGAATCTTCCTTTCGAAGGAAGAAGTTCTAACAGACAGGAGCGTGGGTGAGTTGGGTCACACTGAATACTAACTGCCTTGCTGATGGCTCTGTTATTGAACATCTGTTCCAAAGGCACCTGCTTTTTGCCAACTATCTTGCTTCACACATTCACAATGCCACAGGGATATTACCTAAATATAATGGCCGGCTAGCCTCTGCTGTCATCGCGTTTGATGCAGGTCTCAAAGCTTAAGGTCGTTTGGGCCAATGATTATCTAGTAGGCATAGTATTTTTTGTGTGTAAACAAGCAGGAAACCGCCTAAAATTCCAAAGCTTCGCGGTCGGTTTGGGCAATGATTTCCCATTATATAATCTTTTAATTTGACCACAAAGCAATTTCGCAAAGGAAATCATAGTCATAGCCATACACACACGTACACACACGCACGCACCCACACACACACAATAATAATAATAATAATAATAATAATAATAATAATAATAATAATAATAATAATAATAATAATAATAATAATAATAAAATTATATCATTTGTTTTAGGTCACTCCAATGGTGACATTAAAACAAAACAAAAATAGTATTTCAATAGCACAGACCAAATCCGTTTATCTAAATTTAAATCAGTATTTGAATAAAGCTACAAACTACAATGTTGGTAGGGTTGCTAGTGTAGTTCTGTGGACATAAGTAGCCAGATGGATCTCTTTTTCATTCTGCACTGAGCCGGTATTCACAGGGGACATCTAATGTAGCAACTTCTTACAAGGTAGGGGGTATTTTTTTATGAAGGAGAGAGAGAGAGAGAGATTCGGATTCGGATGTTTTATTGAAAAAAGGCCATTGGTCCATTTCAACATATAAAATAGCATCAAAATAGCAACAAAAAAAGTCGTTTAAAATTATCAACTACATGAACGAAATACCGACATGGACAGATGATCGATTATATTCAAGAACAAAAGTAAAAAACAGACGTAACGCGAGATGACATACAAATGGGCGACTCACACGGACATGCATAATACTGTACCATTTACATTACCGCACACAAAGACAACGAATAATAATGCTATTACTACAAAATGTACCCCTCTCTCCAACTCCCACATATAATGCACAGATTACTTTCTCTATCACACCATATATGAAGGCACTATACAAACACTTGAAAATTGAAAATAGCCAACCACATCACAACAAAACTCATCTCATACGCACATTCGCACATGGAGGACATATGTACACATACAAACATACACACATACATACACATATATACATACATACACATATATACACACACATATATATATATCATATATATAAACCCACCAATGAACACCATTTATGCACAGAGGCGAGAGAGGCCTTCCTAACAGTTAACAACACGACAAAATAGGAACAGCATGTGCATAGACACATATGAAAATGTAGATAACATTTTAATGCAAAAAAAAAAAAAAAAAAAAAAAAAAAAAAAAAAAAAAAAAAAAAAAAGACGTACATCATCTACTTCTATATTCGAATTCATCACTGTCCTTTGGCGTCATCATCATCGTTATTATCGCATAAACTCTCAACTCACTCACTCTCTCTCTCTCTCTCTCACTCTCTCTCTCTCACTCTCTCTCTCTCTCTCTCTCTCTCTCTCTCTCTGTAAGATTCTTCGGTCCCTGAAGATTATCGCACACATTAACACATATGCTATACACATATACGCATGCTCACATACGCGACTTCTTAATTTTCTTCTCAGATACAATTAGGTGGTGGGGAAAGGGTGCGGGACTATGGGATATGGGTTCAGGAAATCAAATCAAACAGCCTCTTGATCATGCCGTTGGAAACATTTGAACAAAAACCATGATAATTGTCTTAATTTGTTGGCATTTGTAGTTGACATTGTACATGCAAACTGCCAACTATGGTTATGCTGTTGTACATTTCGAAGAAAGTTCGGTCGTAGCTGTTCATAGCCTGGACAACTATACAACATGTGAACCTCATCATCTACAGCATCTGGACAGAACGGACAGCTGTTGTCTACAAGCTGACCAGGTTTCAGGTATCTGTTTTTGTGGACTCTAAGGTTGCTTATGCCTAATCTAAACCTGATTAAAGCATCCTTAAAGCTTTTTATCCAGATACAGTCAAGGTAAATCTCGAGGGAAGCACTGTGCTTAAAAGCTGTATACACATCATATCTCTGGCTTGAGCTTAAAGCACTGTTCCACTCCTGCCTATACATGTCAATGAGTCTCTGTTTGAATAACAACATAAAGTTTTTAACATTGCCTACACCCTGATTTGTCCATACATGTCCGAAGCCGGACTGGAACAGAAGCGTCTTCATTTTGGTCACCCAGTTGACTTTACCGCTCTGGTCTAATGTCATGAGCATTTCATAGGC
Organism: Oncomelania hupensis; assembly: GCA_036898135.1. Taxonomy (NCBI): domain Eukaryota; kingdom Metazoa; phylum Mollusca; class Gastropoda; order Littorinimorpha; family Pomatiopsidae; genus Oncomelania; species Oncomelania hupensis. Next base: position 4,403,925 of record CM072524.1, on the reverse strand, counting down.
CTGTCTAGGGAGCCTACCGATGTCCATCCCAATCAGTCTAAACCAGAACTTCACTGCCCTAACATTGTGCATAATTGCCAGAGGGTATCGACCTAGCTCGCCGTACACGAGTTTATTTGGTGTTCTAGTTGCGACGTTCAACACTCTTTTGCAGGCAAGCAAGTGAATTTTTTCCGTTGGATCCTTTTCGAAGTCAACTAGGGGTCCCCATACTTCAGATGCATATGAAATGACAGGCTGGACCATTGAGTCAAAGATTTTGAAGAATGTCCGGGTTGCCATTTGCTGCATGCGATTATGCGCTTTCAAAATATCAAACACAGCTTTTCTACCTTTGGACGCGAGATACCTGGCTGCCTCAATGCTACTCATGGTAGTGGTGAACTTGTAACCTAGATATACGTAGTTGTTGACAACCTCTAGCATTTGACCACCAACAGACCATTTCTCGTACCTACTTAAGTATCCCCCATGTCTGAAAACCATTATTTTACTTTTGTCACTGTTTATGATGAGATCAAGATCCCGACACATGCCGAAGAGGAGATTAAGCTGATTCTGTAAGCCTGTAGGTGAACACGCCAACAGAGCTATATCGTCCGCGAACAATAATATTAGCAGTTCTAGTAGCCCTGGCACTAACTGTACACCGTGTCTACCATGGATCGAAATCCTTGCTGCTACCTCATTTATGATGACTGAGAATAAGGTGGGGCTGAGGACACAGCCTTGTCTTAGTCCTTTGGGGCAATCAAACATCTCAGAGAGTTCACTGTTGCTGTTTGCTCGAACGCATGAGACTACGCTGCTGTAAATCGCTTGGATTGCCTTCAAAAACTCAGAGGATATACCTGCTCTCGATAAAGTATCAAAAAGGGTACTTCTTTTGACCGAGTCAAATGCTTTCCTCAGGTCTATGAAGGCTACATATAACTTCCCTCCTTTTTTAGACAGGTATTTCTGCGTAACTGCATAAAGAGTAAACACGTGGTCGCATGTAGTATATCCTTTTCTGAATCCTGCCTGAGACTCGTGTATTTTTTTGTTACTCTCAAGCCATCCATAAAGTCTGTTGTTCAGTATAGAAGTGTAACATTTACCAAGAATGCTCAGGAGTGATATACCTCTATAATTGTCTGTGTTTTGTACGTCACCTTTCTTGTGTATTGGTACTATAATTGCCTGTGACCATGAATCTGGATACTGGCCACCTCTAAACACCTGGTTGAACAAAAGTATTAAAAACGGTACGACGTCACTTTCCGCTTCTTTGAGCATTTCTGGGACAACTCCGTCAAGACCACCCGACTTGCCTGTTTTTAGTCTTCGAATACTCTCTCGTACTTCCTCTTCAGAAATGTTACTATCTAAGATCTCAATACTTGGCAATTCGTACTTTGCGTTATCTGTTTCTGAGTTTACCTCTTCGCCAGACTCAAATACTTTCATGAAATGATCTCGCCACTGTTCTTTTGTTATGCTATTTCTGACTGTTCGTTTCTTAATCATGCTACACGATGACCTTAGTTCTTTCCAAAATTCACTTGGATTATTTATCGAAGCTTCTAAAATCTTGGCCTTCGAAGTTTTAAAAGATTGCTTCTTTTTTCTCAACAGCACTTTGTACTCATGCCTGGCTTTCACGTAAAGTTCCCGATCTTCGTTCTGCTTTGAGCGTTTGTATTTTCGTAACATTGATCTCGCGTTCCGTCTATTTTGAAAACATTCTGTATCGAACCATTTCTGTGTTAGTCTAGTCGCCTCACCTACTTTAACTTTTTTCACCATACATTGGCTTGCTGTTTTCAAACAGTCTACGAGAGTCTCTAGTGAGTTACACATGTTCTCCGGCATGCCATCAAGTGCTTCATGTAATTTCTGTTGGATCTGTCCGCTCTTCAGTCTCCTACGGTACTCATCTGTTTTGGATTTGTCCCATATCAGCTTCTGAGCCCATGTTGTTTTGAATATAGTGGTTTGGGCTACGTGTCCTATATTCATTTGCAAGGTTACTGGTCGGTGATCAGTGTCAACAAAACTGCTGTCCACACTCAGCTTGGTCAGTAACGAGCTTGTGCAGAGCTCGCTCGACAGGATAAACAGATCGATAACACTAGCGCCTTGTTTGGAGATAAAAGTGACACTGTCGTCAAAGTCAAAATCTACAGCGCCATTCAGGATTGAGCAGTTAATTGCATCGCACAAGCACAAGAGTTGGTTACCAAATGTATTGATCGTAGGGTCTTGTGATGATCTAGCTATGCAATATTCACTTTCGCCACTAGCTCTGAGGTCTGTGTCCATCGTTCTACTATTTCTATCAGCTGTGCGGGCGTTGAGATCGCCACTCACAAGTAAGTAACAATCACCTCTAGTCTGCAGGTCTAAAATACATTGCTCAAGGAGCTCTATGCCACGAGGGTTCCCTGGAACTGTTTCATCATATGCAGGTGAGTCTACGGGCGGTATATAACAAAATATACATATTAGGGGTTTTGACAACGATGCCCACTGAGCTTGCATCTCCAGAACTACTAAGTTGTCAATATTCACCTGAATGCGATAAAAGTACTGTGAAATGGATTTCCTGACCAAGACCATCGTCCCGCCACTACGTCTACCTTGCGTACTAAGCTTCTTTGCTGGTGCCTGATATACGTCAAACTGAGGTAACGAGTTCAACTGGAAATTGTCTTGAACAAACGTTTCTGTTATACAGATGACGTCATGCAGCTCTAAGATATTCATAAAATCTGTGTTGTTTACTTTCGCAGCAAGACCATTAACGTTAAAATTTAAAAACTTCACACTGCTGTTGTTGATGGACCGGCCACATCCTCATTTATCAAATTCTAGTGACGCAGGTGCTCGAGGTGTACCATGCAGACTGTTGAAATGTAGTTGTTGCTGTCGCATGCGCCGATTCACTACTCTATCATTGGGCGCCTGCTGCTCAGCATTGGCTCGTCCGCTACGCTCGTTGTCAGCTGAAGGGAGATCCCACTGCCCTGAGAATGACGTCTGAGATAACCCTAATACAGGAGAAGACTCCAGGTCAAGGGCCCAATCTGCTAATTCAGGTTCCGGGATTTTTTCCTGGCCGTCAAGTCGAGCTGAACCGAGCAGTGTTCTCTCCCACCCGCCCATCGCTTCAACACGCAATCCTTTGTCTGTGTCTTGTGTATTGGCTTGATGATTCTGGTCCACCGAGAGGCCGCTGTAACTGTCATTGCTGCCACTGATTTCTGACGTCCTGGCTACTGCGCTTTCCGTGGTTGTAGTGCTGCCATGATCTCGACCGTCTGAAGTGGCCGCCTTCTTCCATTGTCCTTGCATGTCTCCTGTCGTCTGATGATCACTATTCTGTTCCGATGTATGTGAGGCTTCAGGGCAAGACAACGTAGCATTAATTGTGTTGGCAACTTTGGAACCACTACCATTACTATCGTGAGTATCTTGATTGGGCTGGTTTCTACCTCTGGCTGGAACAATTCTGCCATTCTTCAAGACACCCGAGATACCGCGGTTCCGCAAGTCCTGCATCTTCTCCTGTTGGTGTGGTGTGAGGTCCGCGCTGACTCTGATGTTGTCCACTAGCATGGCTTTACGTGCGACTTGGTCATTCATCACTTTCATTGTGACGTCAAACCTAAGAAACTGTGTAATAATTGGTCTCGGTTGGTTTCCTCTTCTGCCCACCCGATAAGTATCCAGGATCATGTCGCTGGTGTACTTGTCCGTATCAGAGGTGTACTTGTTTAGTGTTTGTACCACTGTATTCCTCAGTGAGTGCGTTGTCTCGCCGGGCTCTTCCCTGATTCCGTTGATCTTCACGTTCTTACGTCTCGCCGTCGCCTCATTGCGCAATTTGTCCATATATTCCTCAGTAGCTTGCAATTTTTTGGTCAGTTGCTGAATACTGTCCCTGTTAGTATGAACACCCTCACACACGCTGTTGAGTCTTTGTTTGATGTAGTTCATGTCCTGAATCATGGCTTGTTGTACAAAGTTCAGCTGCCGGGAGAAGGCTTCATTCTGTCGCTGCACGTCGCTCATGGCGGCCTTAATCTGTTGTGACAGACGCTGAAAATCGTTGGCAGTGTTGGTCTCCGTGCTATTGTTGGCCATGTCTGACTGCGTAGGGCCAGGGTTACTCTCTACATCACCATCACGCAGCAACAGGCTGTTCAGATTCAGTGATGCAGGGGTGGTTGCTGCAGTCTGGCAAAATGAGAGAGAGAGAGAGAGAGAGAGAGAGAGAGAGAGAGAGAGAGAGAGAGAGAGAGAGAGACGGGGTGGGGTAAAGAAACGGGACGTTGAAAAGAGTAAGGAGGTAGGGAATGGGGAAGGGGGAGGAAGAACAAAGGGCGGAGTAGAGGACGGTGGGTGGGTGGAATTGGGGGGTGTGGGTGGGTGGTGGCTCATACATTATTTACAATTTCGTCATTGGTTTTGTACAGGTCACCTCGACCCAACAGGAAATTACCCCCAAACAGCTTGATGCAGCAGCAACTCTTTTCTAAAGCACTTAGCTAGGTCTTCTGAAGACATTAATTATTTCTCAAACGCTTACGTCGTCGTCCCAAGAGATCCCATTTGATTCCAACTGTTTTTTTTTTTTTTTTTTTTTTTTTTGGGGGGGGGGTGGTTGGGGGGGGGGACGGAGGGCATGGGGCGGTGCTCGGGGAGGGAGACTTCAATTTTAAATCCTGAGAGATGTGAACCAAAGTTGAGCTTTTACATTATCAGACGTTTTAGCCAAGAACATAATTATGAGACAATGAAATGTCCACTTTGCCACTTCGCAAAGATGTGACTTGACTGGGTCAGCGCTTGCTGTTCGTCGTCCTTTAACTTACTTGTAATCCTCCACTTAATGCTAGACAAGACAAAAAGACCTTTGGCAGACAATCACACACAACTCACATTTATTCAAAACAAAAACCAATACAAACATACAAGAGCGCACCCCCCCCCCCCCACACACACACACACACAAACGCGCGGCGGGACAGTAGCAATAGTACGTATAGCAGCAATAATAATAATAATAATAATAATAATAATAATAATAATAATAATAATAATAATAATAATAATAATAGTAGTAGTAGTAGTAGTAGTAGTAGTAGTAGTAGTAGTAGTAGTAGTAGTAGTAGTAGTAGTAGTAGTAGTGGGAACAGAAGCAGCAGCAACAACAAAACAAAGTTGGCAGTTTATCGTACTCCATAATTATTCTTTAAATCCTGCCTTATTTATTTATTTGTTTATTTAATTTTTCACGTCAATTCATAATGATTTTAGACAAGCTATTACATTTTTAAACAAATTATAGTAACATTCTAGGAACTCAAATCAAATTAATCAATGCTTTCTTGAAATGAAGAATACAGCATTAAAACCTTGTCAAAGACACACACACACAAACACAACCCCCCCCCCCCCCCACACACACACACACACACACACAAGGCGCGGAAATGATTCTATTCCATTCACGTTATTGTTTATTTTTGGAGTCCAGCTCCGTTATCTTAAATTAAATTATTATTAAGGATTATAGCTTGACAGCGGGATCGAAAAAAAAACCATCCAGGCGTTTGAAATCCAATGTTAGCGCACACTGTTCCATATTGTTTGGCACGAATTCAGGGCCAACCACCATGTGAACAACCTGCTCACGTTTCTTGCTGGTCCTCTAAAAACCACTCCTTGTTGTTGTGAAGAGGAGGAAGCTCTCTTCGTCCAGTCACCCTGCATTTAGCACTCTCATTCTCCTCTTCCCCCTCCGACGGCCCCCAGACACTGTTCTCTCTCGATTTTCCCTCCTCAACGATTCTCACCATCCGCTGGATTGCGCATTTAGTGGTGCACCCCCCCCCCCACCCTCACCTCTTCCCACACACACTCTCTCTATCACACACACACATTCTCTCTCTCCGTCTCTATCACAAACTCACGCACACAAACACATAATCACACACACACAATATCCACACACATATATACACTTTCACCTCCGTTGGGGTACCGGGGGTTTCAGTATAAATAGTATCCCCACTTTCTGGAAATTTAGTGCTTTAAATTCCCACTGTCGCTGTCTTGATCATTTCCTCTTTTTCATTCCTACTTTGTTCTATCAATCTGCTATACTATCTTCTTCTTCGCTAGACCAGTCACCTACCTTTTTTTCTTGAAAACTCTTCCGGGACAAGACTCCTTATTTGTGTATGTGGTCTGTTGGATCAGCTTGGGAATATTAGACGCTTTCTGCCAGGTGGTCACTAGGGCTTCCTATGATGTTATTATTTAGCAATGTAGGCATTATATATATATGTGTGTGTTTTGTTGATAATTTATAATGATGTTTGTATATCGTATTCTATTTTGTTTTTGTAAAATGGGGTTCAATAAAGTAGAGTACAGCCTAAGTGTCCCCTGCGTTGGATGTCGTTATTGTAAAGTGATTGGCTGGTGATCTTTTATGCGGATCAGGGGTTGTCCGGTCCTGATTTGGCTCGGAAGAGTCCGCTGGACCTAAAGCAATAATCATGTAATGTAATGTAATGTAATGTAATGTAATGTAATGTAATGTAATTTAATGTAATACACACTTTCACTCTCACTCACACACACACACACACACACACACACACCCTCACACAGCCGAGGTTACACAGTATTATCATGACTTTCCCAAAACGCCACCTACGTTTGTGCTGACAATGGGGCATATTTCGTCCCCATTTTTAAGTACTTTGAAGTGTTCAAACCCTAACCCTATCCCACATTGTTCTGACGTCAAAACAAGTAGCCATGTCAATACAAGTTATGCAGATGTTCACTGATTTGTCCAGATAACACTGTGTAAGTGTACCCTATATCACAACCATATACGATATCACACACCCACCCACTCTCTCTATCTCTCTCTATTACACACACACGCACGCACTCTCACACACACTATCCTCCCCCTCCATCCCCCACAACTCCACCAATCCTCGTGCACCACTCCTCACCTTCCCCACCCACAGTCCGTGTTGGAAAAGATTCGACGCATGGTGTGATCTAGCAGGTAGGCCTAGCCCTGTAATTGTAAAGCCCAGCTTTCCAATGGAGCTGGCCACGCGATGCCAGTGGACAGAAAATTCAATTTAACAACAATAGATCACCCTAAAGCCCGAGGAAAACAATGTTAAAGAGAGCATCTAGCACTCTAGCTCCAGCGGTCAACAGGAAAAAAGAAGATAAAAAAGAAGGAGAAAAGCGATGAGAGGGAGAAGAAGAAGAAGAAGAAGAAGAAGAAGAAGAAGAAGATGATGATGATGATGATGATGATGATGATGATGATGATGATGATGATGATGATGATGATGATGATGATGAAGGAGAAGGGTGATGAAAAAGATAATACTGGATGCTACAGACGCACTTTTTTTCCCAAATGAGGCTCAAAGCGGCGATCTATAGCCAATATACTCGTCATAAACACAGTGGGTGGGAATAAAAGGAAAAAAGAAGAATAAACAACAGGTGGGAAAGACGAAAACGGAAGAAGAAGAAACAAGAAACAAAGACATAGAAATATAACGAGTTTTGCCTTCGACAATTCTCTCCTGATCAGTCATCTCAGTGCAAACTTTAATATTTAAATTCAAATTCAACATTTTAATTAACGTCTGTCTACAATAATCACCTTCTGTGTCTATTGTTGCTGGGCTCTGCACAATGGAATGCTATTACCCACTCGTCTTTCGTCGATGGGGATCGCTAGTTAATCTCCCGGTGACTAATCTTAATACATTTATAAGTTTAGCTCGGTCTGTGTTTAGACTGAGAAAGAAAATAGTAAAAGATTCAATGTCACACTAGCTGTACACAACTGTATAGAAAAGGTTTGATTGTATTATATTGTTTTTCGAAGATGGGTTTTATTTAAAAAGAAAAACATTGTATGAATAAAGACCAAGACAAATATGCATTTTATTTATTTGTCTTCATCCTTACACACAAAGCCTGCATACATTTCTTATGGACGAGCAACGAGTTTTAACGTGACTGGAACATAATGGAATTTCGTGCCCACTTGTTTAAATCCTCCTCAGTTCTACTGTATTTCACAGACACATCTGAAACATTAGAATATGCATGCCATTAATTATAGTTTTTATTTATCGTGGTTGAGTGGGAGGCGACTCGTCACACATGGGAGTGGTAGTCCCTTTTTTGAAGCTGCAAGAAGAAGTCTGTTTGTTTCTTGATGTCAGTCTGCCTTTGGGTGGTTCCCGCGGTAGAGGGTCTTTTTGGGAGGGAGGGTAAGGGAGTGTTTGGGCTTAGCTGGGATTGTGCAGCGGTATTTTTTTTATATGGCAATTACTCGGCTATTTCCGATACAAGCGTCAAGGTGTGTCAAGTGATGGAAAATATAGTAATGTACGTCAACTATCTCATCCGCAAAAGCTGGGGCATTGCGCTCACCGAGTGCGTTATTGGGCCGATAAGCTGTCAACCTAGTACCAGGGCTTGTAATGGTCTGGAGTTTTTAAAAAAAGAGGAAATTGGCCGGGGTCCAGGGGCCGCCTAGTCGCTTACAGAGAGTGCAGGGGAATGACACACTTCTCCTCCATCCCCTCTTCCCCTCCCTCCGGGTCTCCACCCCCACCGCCGAATACGAACTGTTGCATTATAAGCGTGCTTTTCACGATGAGCAAAAACCATAAAACATTGTGAAGGAAAGACTTGCTTGCTTACACACAGCTAAACTCTTGAAGTAGCCTGTCTTTATCGATGCATAGCTTACAATTATTATTCGCCAATAAAGTCCATTTATAAATCTAAGTGTTAACACACTTATGCTCAGCTGACAGTCACTAGTCACCAATAAAGCCTTAACTGTCTTGTTTAGCACTCTTGGCATGCTCTTCCAAAGCCACACAACCACAAGGCCCGTATTTGATTTCCGACTGGTACACTGTGCAAAAGGCTGTTCCATTTGTTGAGATCTACCTCAAATAGTGTCCTAGTCGTCCATCACCCACTTCGTTTTCCATCCCTTCTCATCTCCAAGCGTTTTTCACGCCTTTCTCATTAACTGCATCGCCACGCCGAACAATTCGTTTAACATCCATTTTACCGGCTACGATTTAGACGCGCGCATGCGCAGTTCCGTGTTTCCGTTTGACTTTAAGACACGAACAAAATACTTTTTCATTGGAGGTAAATCGTTGTCAAACCTTTTTGCTCCGCGGAAAACCACACTGTTCTCGGCGGAAATATGTTTAAAATGGCGGAATTTCGCTGAACCGGAAAATTACAAACCCTGTAGTACCGCGCTATGCGTTTGTTAGCTCTCGTTTCCAACACTCGGTTACAGCGAGCTCCAGTTATCACAACCTACGTCTGGGTAAAGCACGACCACATAAAAGCAGTTTCAGTTTCGTACCAACGGAAATGCAATGACGAAGAGTGGGTGACCCGCAAAGACAATGGTCTAGCCACACACATTAAGGCAAGGTTCAGCCCGGTAAGTATCTGGTTTACTACGCAGTAATGTTACAGCTTGGATGCTATCTCTGAAAGGCACACGAGAAAGAAACAACGCTCTACCTCCCTCCCCACGCCTCACTCTCCTAGCTTAGGAACTTTGGAACTTTTGAACTTTTGTCCTTTTATTTTCACATAACATGATTTAAATATATTCAAAAATGACAAGAGGCTAATAGCTCTGGGGGCTGTATAGCCAAAAAAAAGGGGGGGTTGCGGTGGAGGGGGGAGGTGGGTAATGGGATACACAAAGCATTCGTACAATGAACGGCATTGTATAACACTACAGCTACATGTACAATATTATCAGCAACTGGACTGACAAACACTAAGGAATTTGCTATCACAAAAATAAATGTGGCAAGAAAATAAATACACAGAACGATACCAATTTAACATCATACCAATACAACACAATAAGACAAATAACACGCAAATAAGACAAAATGTAAAATAAAGAGTCAGCATATTGCACTTTTAAGTTCGAGAAAAAAAAAACTCTGGTTATAACCAAAAAGAAATGGTTATATCCAGGAAGAAAGCAATCTTGACACAAATTCTATTTCAGTGTAATGATCATGATAAAATGCTATTCTGTTTAAACAGAGAAAAGATAATTCCAATGAGACGACTCAGTTTTAATAACCTAGTTTTAGATTTTGAATTCATCAGTTGATGCATTTTATAGGCATTTGGATAATTTCTATAATATTGAGGCATAAGAGAGGATCTGCTGTCAATAAGTAAGCGATTAGTGCATACAAACATATAATGGAATTCATCACCTATTTCACCTAGATCACACAAAGTGCACAACCTCTCTTCTCTATCAATGTTCAGATATCGCTGATACTGAATAGGTAACGTGTGACAAGAATGGGTACCTGGTTCTGTGTAGACCCGGACAAGGTAAAGGCAACGAGAGAGATGAGATGGACATTGCCGTCAGGAAACTTGCCTAGAGTAAACGGAGGTCCCAAACGCCTCTAACCCAACGACCAGAAGAAGGTTACGGAGATATATTTAACTTTTGTAAAACAATCAACGTGTGCACATGTAACTGATACAAGACCCATTTGAATAGTAGAACACTCGCTGTGATCATAGCCGTCGGCGTGGAGATATTGTGACCTTTACAAATTATTCATTCATTCATTTATTAATGTTTGTCTGGCGCATAAGTGGTTAGAAAATATAAGCCGGTTGAATGAAAGGAGATGGGGTGGAGGGGGGGGGAGAGGACGGGGGGAGAGAGACTTTTTTTTAGCTTTTATGTCAAAATTATCCGGCTCAAATGTTTGGCTCAAGAGCGCATCGCATTAAAAAAAAAAAAAAGAGAACTTCCAATATTACAGAAGTTATAATACAGTTATAGAGGAATAATTTCCATATGCATATCGCCTGAATGGGAGAAGAATTGTAGAATATATATATGATCAAAATCCAATCCCTTGTCCGCTCTCATTGTGGTCCACTGTATTTTACGGAGAAACTAGACTAACGCTATGTATTCTTGCAATGCGTTACTGTCTTTCAACATGGGTCTAGGGAGTCGGGGCCGTACTCCCATCAGACATACATTTACCTAAAGAGATCTAAAGACTAACTGCTGTGTTAAAAGACGTCATTTGAAGCCGCACAGTTCTCTGAGGCTCAACGCCTTGGGAAATTATACGTAACATATGCATCAAATGTGAGAACGGATCATAGAAAGACAGGCACACACACACACGCACTCACACACATACACACACACACACACATTCACCCTTTAATCCCAACATACAAAGCCAGTAATCTTACGTTCTTTTGCTGCTCTGCGGCTGCCGTATTTTCTCTGAGAAACCAACTCGAATCTCATCTGCTTGACTGACAAATGTAATGTTTTCAAATCCCCCCCCCCCCTCCTCTCTCTCTCTCTCTCTCTCTCTCTCTCACCCCAAAACATAAATAAATAAATTAAATAAAAAATAATGAAATAAAATTATATTAAGACATTAAAAATAGATAATGTAAAAATAAATAAATGTAATAAAATAAATCAATAAATTGTAGACAGAAATGGGAACAACAGACCCAACTCCAATAACCCATTACATGCATTATTTATTGTAGCGAAATAGAAGTCGATCTCGTTAATGAGCGGTACACTCCTTAATATGATAGAATAATATAAGTCAGTATAAATACGATGACGCAAGGTGATGACGTAGAATCGAATCGCGTGCAAAAGCCTACCATCACATTTGGCAGCGCTGCACTGTAACCCTGGGTATGTCGTCAAAAACCATTGTTTGGTCGACATCGGCACATGGGTTGGAGACTTCAAACAGAGAGTTCAAATAGTTCAGCAAAACCTTCAACCATCAACGAAGAACGGGAAGCATTTCAAGGGAGCAGACGCAGACCAAGTGCGGAATGGAAAGAAAATGCCAAGAAGGCGAGCGCACGTAGAATTGTCGTCCGCGGGCGCCGAATCGGAAGAGCCGTTGGTCTGACGGGGGCTGATTGTCCCCTTGGAGAACAGTTGACCGTTGACCGTCGCAGACTTGCAGGTGCTGACATGGGCTGGTTGTCCAGTCATAGCTGTGATGTCGCGCGTAGGCCGACAAAAGCACGTTGGCCAGGAGGTCGCCGACCGTGTCTCTTCGTTCAAGTAATTATAAGAAGGGTGTTGAGTCGTCAAAAAATACGCCCATAATTAACGTTCATTAATGAGTTTTGTCAATGAGTAAAGCAATGTTTCCTTCTCTTAGTGTGTAAAACAATAAATTGTATGCCTGCAGAAGTCTTGATGGTTGGAAATTAAGGTACGAACACCATGCCTATTCTATTCTGCTCAACGCTCTTCATGCTTGTTTCTTTATTATTACGAATATACAATTATAATCCCAACATGTATAGCCAGAGCGTAAAATGCCCCAGTTTATCCTATCCTATATATGGTGGATTGGAGGCGACTGGTTCACGCTTAGAAGAGAGATTGCCTACCTTCCATTTGTTGGTGAGTCTAGCCTTGGGTGGCTCCTGCTGTGCAGAATCCTTTGGTTTGGACATTGGGTTATGCAGGACAAGGTGACACGACATATGTTCTTCCCGCCTGACCATTCATCTTCCGCTTTTGGTGGTGAGCAGGACTACATTGTCGGCAGGCATTTTATGCAAGTCAGTGGCAGAGACTTGTAGAGAGTGTTGTGGCACTAGTAGCCGGCAAACCGCTTTAATACTATCAACACGTTTCACATCCTTGCAGGGCAAATATTTCAAAGTCTCTCTTATGAGAGATAAATACAGTTCAGGTCGGGCCGTGCTCCCAAAGTCGTGGCCGAGAGGCGGGAATCAAATACTCCGCTCGGCTACAAGTAGTGCAAAGACCGGAAACAGGATGACCTCCATAGTGGTAGCTGTTGAAGGCCAGTTTTGACTGTTGAGTCCGTGAATGGAGACTGGCTGGGCGTAGGCAGTGGCGTTTCAGTCATAACTGTTTTGAACTGGGAAACCATGAGGAGCTCGAATTGAGCCTTAACCTTCGATACCACGCCACATATTTCACAATCAACTGCTGGTTTTCGCTTTAATCATAGCCCAGCTTAGTATGGCCTGTCTTTCCTGGAAGGTTTGTGGGGTTGTTTTTTTTTCTCGAGGTTTTTCGATCCCGAACCTAGATTTCTGAATCATTTGTACACAAATACAAAAAACAAAAACGTTCAGGTTCGGAATCTGAGAACCTCGAAAAAAGGCTAACGAACCTTCAACGAACGTTCAACGAACCTTCAAGTTAAGACAGGCCAATAGGGTCAAGGTTAAACCGATGACCCAGATGCCACTTTCAACAGTCTCTGATGTTCGGTATGAATTGATGCCCGGATGCTGCAACGTCGACAGTCTAAACCTCGATCATTTATTTGGACAAGAAGATAGAGATGTTCATTATGGGCCTTTGCCACCCCCTGTCCCTGGGTGAACCAACGCTTTGTTTTTATGACTGGTCAAGTTGCGCAGCGACTGCCGTGCTTCCCCTTGAGAAAGCGACCTTTATTTCAGGCACAGAAGTAACAAATGAGATCTCAAATCCATTTAGAAAAACGACCCAGATTTCAGCCACTAAGATACAAATGTGATACAAAATCAATTTAGAGAGCGACCCAGATTTCGGCCACAAAGTAACAAATGTGATTCAAAATCAATTTAGAAAGCGACTCAGATTTCAAAATCCATTTATGCAAAAACAACCTATCCATATGTATATATATATATCAGGTGGTTTATGGGAACTCTGTCACCACACAGCTTTTCGGGAACATGTATTTCTACTGCTTGTAGAAAGTTTATATTTGGAAATAAGATTAATTTGCCCACTTAGATGCCAAATATGCTAAAACATTCTTGAAAAATTTATTAACTTTTGATTTTAATATTATATATATAAACATGTAAAGGTCCCCATATCCACGTCCCAAAAAACTTGCAATATATATCAGATATTTTTGGGAACGTGAATACGGGGACTTTAATATATATAAGTGATTAATATTAATAAACTGCGTTTATTATTTTCCCACGGTTATTACTCTGTTATTTCGTTAACACTCACTTCAATAACATTTCCATTCCACGGCTATTGACCAAACCGCCAGTATGGCAAATTTATCTGAAATGGAACGAAATCACCGACATTATCGGCCCTGCCAAACTGTGACCTCACAAAATTGGAAGGAAACTTTTGGACCAAAGGATTACAGCAATTCGATAGATTGATCACAGCAGCATGTGTTTTTGTAAATAGACTAAACCCAATTATATTTTTAGAATGGGTCGATCTCATGTGTTTGGTGGACTGCGTTGGTCGAAGAGAATTCGTTAATTTATTACAAGCTTTTGAACAAGGAAAATACGGTCGAGGACTCTATGCATACAATGTAACAATGAATCGGTATCATTACATTGACGGAACAGTGAGACTATACGGTCCGGCTTCCAATCGCAGACGGTAAGAGTGACATGGACTAATCAGGCGATTATTACAAAGTGTGTTTATCAGTGTGTCTACCAATATTTGGCATTAAAATGCATCAGTGTCCTATCCTATCCTATCCTATCCTGTCCCGTAACCCGAAGGTCGTAGGGGCACCACAGATGATCGTTTAACCAACATACTCCATCTTTCTCTGTCCTCAGCAGCCCTGATGGCTTCGCTCAGTGTCAAACCAGTCCATTCTCGAATGTTGTCCTTCCACCTCTTTTTCGGTCTCCCTCTTCTTCTACCTCCTTGCACTGTGCCTTGCAGAATAGTCTTTGAAAGGCCTGATGATCTGGTGACGTGGCCATACCATCGGAGTTTCCGTTTCTTCACCACTGTTAGCAGGTCATCGTGTTGTCCAATGGCATCAGTGTAGTTGAGTAATATCGCAAGTGCTACTATGTCACACGTTACTGATTGTGTTTAGACGATTCAATTTCATTTTGTTTTGCAGATGAAGCTCATGACGAAGATTGTACATATTGTAAATACCAAACAACCACTGTACAGTGTAAATAGGAAACAGGTCGCAGCCACAACGGTTACGGAGCTTCAAAGTCAGTGCCTTACCAGTAAGTTCAGGATTTTTTAACTTCATATCTTTTACATTACATTACATGATTATTGCTTTAGGTCCAGCGGACTCTTCCGAGCCAAATCAGGACCGAACAAACCCTGATAAAAGATCTGCTGAAACAAACCTAGTGGTAAAACTGAAAGCTCTCCACCAGCCAGTCACTTTACAATAAAGACAGCCCACGCAGGGGACGCTGAGGCTATACTCTAATTTATCGAACTTCCCTTTACAAAAATAAAATAGAATACAAACATCATTATAAATTACCAACAAAACACATACATATAAAATGCCTACATTGCCAAATAATAACATCATAGGAAGCCCTAGTGATCATCTGGCAGAAAGCGTCCAATATTCCCAGGCTGATCCAACAGACCTCACACACAAATAAGGAGTCTTGTCCCGGAAGAGTTTTCAAGAAAGAAAGGTGGGAGGCTGGTCTAGCGAAGAAGACGATAGTATAGCAGATTGATAGAACATAGCAGGAATGAGAAAGAATGAATGAGAAAGACAGCGACGGTGGGAATTTAAAGCACTAAATTTCCAGAAAGTGGGGATACTATTTATACTGAAACCCCCGGCACCCCAACGGGGGATTCATATGTTTTCAGCAACTCACTGTGCAATTATAATAACACGGTTTAACCTTTGTAATCGTTTTGTCCATAACAGTATATGGGGCAGAGAACATTCCACCCACTCACCTCCACCCCCAAAGAGGTAAATAAAAGTTCTGTCCCTAAAAAAGTTTTATGCCCCAAAAAACTGTATGCCCAATTATAAGCCATGGTTCAATTTTTAAACACCCAAAACACACTGTCCACTTTACCCACATCAATCCATGCCCCTTCTCCTGCATTGTTTGTAGTTTTCTCCCCAAAGGGGTACTCTTTTCCCCAGAAACATTAAAAAAACAGTCCTCTTCCATCAAAACACTAAAAAACCTAATAAAGCATACTATAATCAATCTGGTTTTATGCCCAATTACATGGTTTACTGTTGCTCTAATTCCCTACAAATTGGGCATAAAACCAGATTGTTTTTAGTAGAGCGTCTTACTAGTAACCGAAAGGTACCTGGTTCGAATCCCGGATTGGCCAATGTGTGAACATATTATTTTCCCCTTACCATCAACTGGTTCGCTGGTGTCAGAATAATGTGACCAGTAGTCGCCTATACGCTTCGGTGTCGTGTGACTATAATCTACAGTTACATTGTTTTTAGTATGTAGGATAAGTTTGCAGTTCTAAGACGGAAATCCGTAATTAGTACTAGAATAGTTTGTGTACCAGTTTGGCTTTGGGCATAAAACCAGATATTGCCACGAAAGGTCTGAGAAAGCACAAATATTCCCACCACCACACTGCACGTTCTGAAATTGTAAACAAGGCCACTTTGGAAACGCGCCGGTCGGGCTTACGAATTTCTGATTGGTCAAAAATCGGATTTTCTCGGACTTCAACACACACAAGAGTTGCGAAGCGGTTAAGCCCCTTGTCATAAAAGCTTCACTATTTTAAATCAAATTTTTATGCATAAAGAGATATATAAATGCTAGTGACAACATTTAGAAACGCTCTCAGTGATATTTTAACTGCCTATCTCAACAATGTTTACGTTCCCCACGTCATTAAGTAAACAAAGTTGCACGATAGAGTTTGAGAACTTTAGACCTATACACAAAATCTATTGCAAAATCCCACACCCTTCCACGACAAAACGAACAGAAAAAGACACGCATTACAAAAAAGAGCAGAAACTGGCTGATTTTGGCGCGAAAAGTGGGAGGTAATTATTAGTCTGTCTACAGCTTTGAAAGGAAAACAACAATAGTTGTCGTTCCTGCATCGCAGACCACTCTCCCTTGTGTGATTCGATAATCATTCTACCCGCTGAGTGTCGCTACCGTTACTGTAGTAAGACCGCGCAATACGATTATTGAATTTAGACAGTGGTGAGGACAACTGTCTCAGTAGCTGTGGAATTAACGCTAACGCTGTCAACCGATCTCAACACGGCTACTCTTCTTCCTTTCTCTTTGTGTTACATTCAATACAATGAGGCGTGGTTGTTTGGCTGGTTGGTCTGTCATGAGCTGAAGCGAAATAACACAATAATTACTACAAGGATTGGAATAATAATAATAATAATAATAATAATAATAATAATAATAATAATAATAATAATAATAATAATAATAATAATAATAATAATAATAATAACAATAATCAGTGGTGTTCCTAGGATTAGAGGGCAATAGGACAAAATGTCCTAAATCATAAAACTAATCGGACACCATGTCCTGACTACATAAAAGCAATAGGACATTCAGATTGTGAAGCGAACCGATTAATGGTGCTTCTTTAGAAGACAGTGACTGAGAATAAATATGAATATAGGAAAACAAAAACTCTGTTGTGTAAACAGTTTAAAAATGTATTTTTTTTGTAAATGCAATGTTTGGCCAGATTATTTTTACGTATACACACACACAGACTGACTAGATATTTGACACACAATAGCTACACTAGGGCCCTGCAAGCTTAATATCAGCAGACTTGTCACAGACAGTTGTCTCTTCCTTTTTCTTCAAAAACGAGCTCAAAACAGACTGCCCTTTAGCAACACAAAGCTTTTTCTTCGGCGGCATTTTGAGCGTAGTAAGGTCGTTGCAGAGGAAGTATGGTGTCGGTTATTTCCCTTTCAAAAGTGTCGAGAGTTGCGGCCCTTTTGTTGTTCGACGGAATGTACTAAAGAGTAATAATAGTCTAGCATTGTCCACTATTCAAACTCGTTTTAATGGCTTTGACACTCCAGTTTGTACAGATGTTTCTTGCAGTGACCGCTCTAGTCATAATACTATCGGACCATGTCCGCTAATTTCGCAATAGAATCGGACAATGGACGGGACACAGGTGTTTGCATTCGGTCATTTTCCAAACAAATCGGACCATGACCGATGTCCGAGGCCTCGGGACATCACTGAATAATAACGGATTTTTATATAGCGGGTACTCCAGCCTATGACCAGACTCACCAAGCTTTACATAGTCATTACATATATATATACATGCACTCGATAAAACATCACTTTTGCTACAATACACCAAAAGACGGAACAGTAAAGGTACAGACTATTTACAACTGTACATAAATTACAAAAAAAGACAAAAATAGACTATTTGCAACTATGTACACAAATGACAAAAAAGACAGAAATAGAATATCAAAAACCTATTCACAGCTATTTATATGCCCGGTTAGGCCCAGGAAGAAAAACAGTATAAATATTTACAGCCGTGTATACACTTACGGATCAGACATAGACAAAAGATGAGAGAATGGCAGCGGGATACAAATCAATCTGAATAATGCAGTTTGAAGAGGTGGGTTTTGAGGGCCTTTTTGAATGCTTGTGTTGATTGTATGTTGCGGATATAGGAGGGAAGGGAATTCCACTGCTTAGGTGCGGAGTAAGCGAATGCACGTTGGCCGTATGTCTTAGTGCGGGTGACGGGAACCTTGAGTGTGCGAGTGTCAGCAGAAGATCTTAAAGTGCGTGAAGGGGAGTAGACAGACAGTAGATCAGCAAGGTAGGAAGGACAAGAATCTGTGAAGAAGTTGTGACAGAGAACAGAGAGTTTGTACTCTATGCGTGCTTGCACAGGAAGCCAGTGAAGGGAATGTAGTAGAGGTGTGATGTGATCGCGTTTCTTAGCTCGGAATACTAGTCTAGCTGCTGAGTTCTGAACCTTTTGTAGTTTGTCAATGATGTGTTTCGGGGAGCCAGCAAGGAGAGAGTTGCAATTGTCAAGACGAGAAAGGACGAGAGCGCAGACTAGGGTTTTGGTGGCAAGGACTGTAAGATAGTGGCGAAAGGAGCTGATTTGGCGTATGGCCGTGTATGCAGAGCGACAGACGTTGGAGATGTGGTTGTTGAGGGACAGGTCATCGGAGAGAATGTAGCCGAGATTTCTTGCTGAGGATGAGAACTGAATGTTTGTTGTCCCTACTGTAAGCGATGTTGGGAGAGGCGAGAGTGAGGAGGAGGTGTTGTGCTTGTGAATGAGGAGGGCTTCGGTTTTATCGTCATTAAGCTTAAGCTTGTTGAGTGTCATCCATGACTTAATGTCTGTGATGCAGTTCTCCAAAGTCTGAACAGTGGAGTTAATGAGAGAGGGGGCGGTGGATTTATACAGTTGTGTGTCGTCTGCAAATGACTGACTCTCAACAGCATGCTTTCTAAGCAGGAGAAGCAGTGGCTTGGTGTACAGAGTGAATAACACCGGCCCTAAAACGGAACCCTGAGGCACGCCGGACACCAAATCTGCTGTGCTGGAGAAACAGCCATCGACAGTGACTGCTTGGGATCTGTCAGAAAGATATGAGTGGAACCAAGCCAGGACCGAGCCAGAGATTCCAAAGTAGTGTTGAAGAGTGTTAAAGAGAATGTGATGGTCGACTGTGGAACCTATTTGGCAGATGCATGTAATAGGATGGCACAATGTTAAACATAATACGCAGTGGATTAAAAAACAATAAAAGACGTCAACACTAAAACCTTCGCCGCTCGGTATCTAGCCGACAATTTTAAGCTGCCTTAAGGGAATATGGGGATGACAGGCCCACGCAGCAGCGGTGTGGTTTAGGTAAACGCTAAAAATGTTTCGTTAAGCAACATCAAGCGCGGTTAGCACTTCAATATTTGACCGTAGTTTAGAAGGCTACCACCAAAAGACCCACATGATGAAACAAACATGCAACACACCTCAGTCCGTCCAGGTGTGGATGGGTACCTGGCTCTCTTTAGAATCGGGGAAAGTAAGCCATCGAAGTAGTGTAGTTGAGCATCGACCTCATTAAGCTTTCCTGGAGAGAAAAAAAAGTGTCTCCAACGACCGGACTATTTGGGAAGATGTATGATTTCGTTGAATTGATTTCACTTATCTGTCTGCGTTTTGCAGTCATGCTTAATTTTTATGTATGAAACTCTACTGTGCCGCTTGGGCTGGCGCTGACACGGCACCCACAATGTGACCTGCACGGTAACAGAAAGATATCCAAATCTGAAAATTAATGGTAAAGTCCATCGTCACATCAGTATGACACGACAGTTCAGTGGTCATTAACCTTTGTTGGCACACATCTGGCGAGGTCGTCACACGGTTTTTTGATTGAGGCTCAGATGATGATTTTTGTGTCTTACTATGCTGTTTAACGCACCTCCACCCCGCGTACAAGCCATCTACCTCTACTTTGAAGAACCCTGCGTGTTAAAATAAACACACGTAAATAATAGCAACTTGCCTTTACAACACATGTTTGCTTGATAAAAATTTGATGAATGTGTGTAGTCCATGTAGGTGCGTGTCACAATGTGTGCAATATGCGAGCGTGTATGTTGCTTACAGATGCCGTACTCTGAGCCTGTTTTAGCAATGAGGCGTGACTGGACGAAATTCCAAATCCAGAGACAGCACACATTCCAACTATCTTTTCCTTTTCTACGTCACAAAGGGGAAATTCCGTTTTATCGTTTGACACCTGATTTAGCCTTTTACTACAGGCGCTTACATTCGGGTCACACTAAGGGCATTACTGAGACGGTTGTCGACTCTCATTATAGAAGAAAAAAAAAACTTTCACTAAAACGTAAGACAAACGTGACACAGTTACATTTGCTTCCAAAATAAAGATGAGATCCACTTTAACAAAATCATAACTGGAGAGTGAACGCATGGATTTGTTATTATTATTATTTATTTTGTTTAAATAAATAAAACTAAAAAGGTAGCCGACGAATTTCGATATAAAATAGGACTAGCCAACCATCTTATCTGAATCTGAACGAAATATTCAAACAAAGTGTGTGTGTGTGTGTGCGTGTGTGTGAATGTGGGCACACTTACACAGTGTTCTCTGGACAAATCAGTGAACATCTACATAACTTGTTTTGATGTCAGAACAATGATCCGTTAGGGTTAGGGCTGGGTTAGGGTTAGGGTTCGAACACGTAAAAGTACTTAAAAATGGGGACGAAATGACCCATTGTCAGCACAACGTATGTGGCGTTTCAGGAAAGTCATGATAATACTGTGTACCCCCGGCTGTGTGTGTTTGTGTGTGTGTGTGTGTGTTTGTGTGTGTGTGTGTGTGAGTGTGTGTTTGTGTTCAACAATGTTCCCTACAACCATCTAGACAGCAACAGAATTTCAAAACAATACGGAGATGTTTTATGTCTTCTAAAAATCATTCTTTTCTTTGTCTCAGGTGACATTGACATGACGAGGTCAATTCTGTTTCCTTTCTTGGACTTTTGTTTTATTTGTTTCCATCGGTGATATTAATCACTTTTCCTTGCACTCTCTTGCCCTTTCTTCTTCGCTGTCATCCTCTTCTTCTTCTTCTTCTTCTTCTTCTTCTTCTTCTTCTTCTTCTTCTTCTTCTTCTTCTTCTTGCGTGTTATCACAATTACATTTATTTTAAGCAATGCGATACCCAGGATCTGTTTTAAGAATCATGATGGCTTGTGCTTTAATTCTATTTTGAACTCTTTTTTGAAATCTTCTTCTGCTTTTTCTGCTATTTCTTTGACTTTATCTTCTTCATCTACTTCGACTTCACCTACTTCAATTTTATTCGTCTCCCCCTACCCCTCCCTACTCCTCCTCATCCTCTTCTTTCATCCTCTTCCTCCTCTTCTTTTTCGATCGTCTCGTTGGGTGTTGACAGAATACATTGTATTTTAAGAAGTACAATACAAGAGGATTTTAAAAAAAAGCTAACCAAAAATAGTTTACAATATTTTACTATATTGTTTTCTCTGTGTTGCATTTTCTTCTTATTATTCTTCTTCTTCTTTCTTCTTCTTCTTTCTTCTTTTTTCTTCTTCTTCTTCTTCTTCTTCTTCTTCTTCTTCTTCTTCTTCTTCTTCTTCCCCCCGTGGGGGTACCGGGGGTTTCAGTATAAATAGTGTCCACACTTTCTGGACATTGAGTGCTTTAAATTCCCACTGTCGCTGTCTTTCTCCTTTGTTCTTTCTCATTCCTACTATACTCTGTTCTATCAATCTCCTATACTATCTTCTTCTTCGCCAGACCGGTCACTTACCTTTCTTTCTTGAAAACTCTTCGTGAACAAAACTCCTCATTTGTATGTGAAGTCTGTTGGATCAGCTTGGAAATATTGGAAGCTTTCTGCCAGGTGGTCACTGGGACTTCCTATATGATGTTATTATTTAGCAATGTAGGCATTTTCTATGTATGTGTTTTGTTATTTTATAATGATGTTTGTATTCTATTTTGTTTTTTTGTAAACGGGGGTTCAATAAATTAGAGTATAACCTCAGCGTCCTCAGAGAGGGGTGTCTTTATTGTAAAGTGACTGGCTGGTGGAGTGCGTTCAGTGTTACCACTAGGGTTGCTTCGGCAGATCTTTTATGCGGATCAGGGGCGAGTCCTCTTTCAGCGAAGTTGTGGTCTTGATTCTTTGGTCCTGATTTGGCTCTGAAGAGTCCGCTGGACCTAAAGCAATAACCATGTAATGTAATGTAATCTTCTTCTTCTTCTTCTTCTTCTTCTTCTTCTTCTTCTTCTTCTTCTTCTTCTTCTTCTTCTTCTTCTGTGCATTCGTCTCATCATCATCGTCATTGTCATTTTATTCTTTTTCTTTGGAAAACAAATATTTTAAGTTTAATCTAAGATGCTTCTTTCCGGGTAAAACGATATCAATTTGCAAATGAATTTACGCGTTTATGTAAATATTTGTATTTATTTTTTTCTTTGTTTATTTATTTATTTATTTTAGCCAATACACCTCAACGTGTTCCTTCACGGAGACTGATAACAGATAAAAATGAGATATAAAACCAAATGTAGGCTACAATGAATTACTAAACAAATAATAAATAACTAAATAAATAAATAAATAAATACAAAAAGACGGACGCATGCAGACAGAAATATAGGTAGACTAGTGGTTTTGTACCCTGGCAAGCCAGGGTACACAGGTTGCTGTTTAAAATGTAGACAGAGAGACAACTGTTGTCTGCGAGTTTCATTTGGACGATGATACCTCCCCATATCCCCCTTGATACCTCACCATACCCCCCCCCACCCTCCATCCACCTTATATCTCCCCGTCCCCCCCGTGATGCCTCACCATACCCCCTTGATACCTCCCCGAACCCACTTGATACCTCCCCATACCACCTTGATACTTTCCGTACTCCCCTTGTAACCTACCTGTACCCTCCTTGATACTTCTCCGTTGATCGTTTCGCAGGTATGGATGAAAGGAATCGACCATGTTTGTTGTTGTTTGTTTGTTAAGTAGATTTGTGTCCCAAGACACAGTGGCGTATATGGGACAACAGGAATCGATCATCACCATACCCCCATATATATACCCGTATCCCCGTTATGCCTACCCATGCCTCTTTAAACCTACCCGTAGCCTCCTTTTACCTACACGTACCACCCTATCCCGATCCTTGGTAATAATAATAATAATAATAATAATAATAATAATAATAATAATAATAATAATAATAATATTGAATATAGAATAATACAAATAGAAATCAAAAACACCAAGGTTTTAAAATAAAATTTGATATAAGATATTATAATTATAATAATAATAATTATTATTATTATTATTATTAGTTTGTAAATAATAATAATAATAATAATAATAATAATAATAAGAAGAAGAAGAAGAAGAAGAAGAAGAAAGTTAAAAGTAAAAAGCCTAAATTAAAAAAAAAATCCATATTCTAGTGTAAAAAAGAAAAATAACATTAAAAAAAAAGATGGCCCGCAGTTGATTTGAACTTGGGTCGCCTTCACAGTAGGCGAACGTCATACTAAGTGAGCTACCAATGCTTTGTATACAGATCATCAATTTTTTGGTAAATATGGAAAAACATGCTGAAACCTTGATTCGATTTTTAATTAATCAAATTTAATTAGTTAAACACAAATTTATTGTGTAAGATTGGTGACATGAGTGGAAAAGTGTTTTGAATAGAAATAAAACAAAATTTGCGGTATTACAGAACACGGGTTGAATTGGAAGCGCTGCGGAATGAGGCTATTGCAGTTTGTGGACATTTTGTTTATTTATTTATCTCAGAAACGGTTAAACGTTCGGTAAGGAAATGTCGGCTATAACGATTTCGCGGGTTTTGAGCGCACACCAGGCCGATCTGCAGCGCCAGGCACCTGCCCAGATCAGCGTCCATACCGGACAAACTTTAACAGTAGAGGCGAAGAAGGACTTCCGGCTAAGCAATTTATATATATATAGATAGCTGGATGAGTTCGGGCGGGAAGGCAGCGAGAGCTAGACAGAGACAGAGAGAGAGAGAGAGAGAGAGAGAGAGAGAGAGAGAGAGAGAGAGAGAGAGAGAGAGAGAGACTGAGCTCTTAAGTCAGTGGAATGCTCATACAGACCAAACCAATTGTTTGAAACGTTATCCGTTAAGTCTGTTTCTCCTTTCATTGTCCTTACCTCGCACCACCTCTCCCCTCTCTTCCTCTCTCCCCCTTCTCTCTCTCCCTCCCTCTCTCTACCTCCCTCTCTCTCCATTCACCTCTCTTTTCTTAATGTCACTTCGGGCAGGGTCAATCTGGGTCTTTTGTCGGGCGGTTTCATATATTGTTGTGATCATGGGGCGACAGTTCTTTCTAAGGTTTTGGGTTGTCGACTACTTGCTCTGGCCTCCGATTAATGTTTCAACAAGAAAAAGAAGAAGAGCAACAACGATGGCAAAAACAATTTAATAAAAGAATAAACAAGAAGAACAAGAGGACCTTTAAAGAGATGGAAAGACATGTTATTGTTTTTAAAAAAAATTAATAGTCTTATGTTTTTGTTTTTAAAAACATTCCCATTCTATCATATCCTATCCCGTAACTCGAAGGTCGTTGGGGCACCACAGATGATCGTTTAACCAGCGTACTCTTTTGTTCTTTGTGACGCGCATCCAAGACTTATTAAAGAAAACATATATTACAGAGAACATAAGATGGAGAAGATTAAGAGCAGGAGGAGCAGAAGAAAGAGGAGGAGGAGAAGGAGAAGAAAGAGGACCCGGAAAAGAAGAAGAAGAAGGAGGAGGAGAAGAAGAAGAGTGAGAAGCAGGAGAAGGTGGGAATAGAAGAAAGATCTACATTTAGAACAGTTCAAATAGTGAACAATTTGATTTTACTTTTGTGAGTGATGTTTTCGATGACCCATTATCTTCAACTACCTATCCTATCCTATCCTGTCCCGTAACCCGGAGGTCGTAGGGGCACCACAGATGATCGTTTAACCAGCGTACTCCATCTTTCTCTGTTCTCAGCAACCCTGATGGCTTCGCTTAGTGTCAAACCAGTCCATTCTCGAATGTTGTCCTCCCACCTCTTTTTCGGTCTCCCTCTTCTTCTACCTCCTTGCACTGTGCCTTGCAGAATAGTCTTTGCAAGGCCTGATGATCTGGTGACGTGGCCATACCATCGGAGTTTCCGTTTCTTCACCACTGTGAGCAGGTCATCGTGTTGTCCAATGGCTTGTGTGATGGTCTGTCGGACTTCGTCGTTGGTGATGACGATGATGATCTTCCACTACAAATTGTTAAAATGTAACATGAACGAGAACAAGAAGAAGATGGGAGGAGAAGTAGAAGGCAATGATGATGGCGATGAGAAGCAGAAGATAACGATGATGATAATGATGACGACTGGGGAAGGGAGGGGAGGGGGAGAGAAAGAAGAGAGGAAGAGGAAAACTGCAGGGTGTTCTAGGAAGGTGATTGTGGGATGGGTTTGGCAGGCAGGTGGGTGGGTGGAAAGGTGTGGTGGGGAAGAGAAGAGTGGAGAAAGAAGAATAAACCCAGCAGGGGATGACACACAAATGACGTAAACCTATTAACTGAAAACGCACATGTGACTGCGAATGAAGATATTCACTCAAAACGTTTCGGAAGAGAAAACAATCTGAGATATTCGTTGCGCTTTAAAATTTCTTCTTCTTCTTCTTCTTCTTCTTCTTCTTCTTCTTCTTCTTCTTCTTCTTCTTCTTCTTCTTCTTCTTCTTATTATTATTATTATTATTATTATTATTATTATTATTATTGTTGTTGTTGTTATTATTATTATTATTATTATAATTATTATTACTATTTTGTTATGGTTAAAATCGTGTTAACACCACGCCATAATAAAGGTTTTCAAAATCATGACAGTCAGATTCTAAGCAGAATAATTAAAATGACAAATTCATCTGCAGACTCCCAATGCCAGTTTTGTTCAGGACTTATGAGATTTATTAGCCCTTGCTCTGTCCGCAGCAACCCTCATGGCTTCAATCAGTGTCATGCCAGTCCATTCTCGAATTTTGTCCTCCCACCTCTTTTTCTGTCTACCTCTTCTTCTGCCTCCTTGCAGATGATCTTTGCAAGGCCTGATGCTCTGATGACGTGGCCATACCATCGGAGTTTCCGTTTCTTCACCACTGTGAGCATGTCCTCGTGTTGTCCAATGGCTTGTGTGATGGTTTGAAGTCTTCTGTAGCATCTCATCGCCATGCTTTGCATTCTTCGTTGTAGATCTGCTGTGAGGGTCCATGTTTCGCAAGCATATAGAAAGATGGAGATGACAAGGGAGCGCAGCAGCCTTACCTTGGTATGTAGACTGATGTCTTGTCTTTCCAAATGGGCTTCAACCTTGTCAGGGCAGCAGTTGTTTGTGCGATCCTGGAGAAAACCACCAACATTATACACAGCCCCAGAATCAAATAACGGGTAAATGCACGCTATTATTGCACGTCTTGCAAAACAAAATGTTCAGAACTATCGTGCGTGTCTCAATCGTAACGACTTCAATCTGTTGTTGCAGCAATGTGTATATTTATCAGATGAAACTCAAAAGCCCCAGTATCACCAGTTCAGTATGACAGATCCTTTTTAACATTCACAATGAATGTTGCCCAACTGGAAAAAAAATTGCCTATGCTTTTGTGCTACTGGTTCAAACAATTCTTTTCTTTTCCTCCTCCTCCTCCTCCTCCTCCTCTTCCTTCTCGTCTTTCGCCACCTTCTCCTCCATCTTCTTCTGTTTTCTTCCTCTTCTTCTTCCAAACGAAGGCATTTGCCATGCTTCACCACGATGGCGTAATTCAAATTGAGCGTATATAAATGCATAGGCCCGAGGGTTGTCAGAACCGCTTTAGGATCTCTATGGGAACGATGAATACCAATCATACAAACATAATTGTGTTTTCGGGACAAAAATGGGCTAGATTTTTTTTTTTTTGGCTCTCGATGTTGATTGAGATGGTTTTTTTTTGGATAATATCCGTCACCAGCGAGCGAAATTCGGGTTGCATTGTTAGCCGAAACGCAGCAGTGGCAGCTGCACCTAGTACAAGGAGGAATAGGACTTAGTGCTTGCAAGTGTTTGTTTTATATCTGGGACTCACTCGTCTATGACATGAGCATCCGAGCGATGCGCAGACAAGGTCTGGGTTTATATTGGCATCTGAAAGAGTAGAGGATAATTGTGCAGCCTGAGCATCAGGTCATGTTAGCGGTCAGACTTGGTGACTGGAACAGCTGTCGCCATGTTAGCGCCATTCCCCATTCCCCCCGCCCCCATCTCTCTCTCTCTCTCTCTCTCTCTCTCTCTCTCTCTCTCTCTCTCTTTCCTCTCTCGACTGCCGCGCCCCTTATCAGAACTCTTATAGCTGTCAGGAAACTTGCGGGCCCCAGGATCCCCTTCTGGTACAAAAGGCGAAAGCTGGCATGGTTTGGCCACGTCACCCGGCACGACGGCCAATCCATCACCAGCCTATAAGGGACGGTGTACGGCGGTCGTAGACAAGGACGCGAAGGGAAGAACTGGTCCAACAACGTCAAGGAATAGACAGATATCACCAAGCCTGTTCTTTGGACAACGTTACCAACAGGGTCTGCTTCTTCTGCCCTCACGTCTCCCTGTCGACCAGGAAGTGTGGTAAACTGACGAGAGGCGAGGACGTGCTCGTTTCTGTTCTGCTCTACGAACGAAGGCATGATTATTTTGTTTACGCTGAAGATGACGCAGATGGCATGTTGAATTTTTTTTAAAAACCCAGTCCTGCTAAGGAATTAGTTTTCACGCTGAAAGAGAGAAAGAAAGATAAAGATCAGACGAAAGAAGAAAAAGCACTGTCAAGCATAGGATTATTAAAGACATAATCGCATTTTTCAACGTCAAGACGTTGACACTTGCACAGTCAGCTCTGTGAGGTCTTTGCAGATGTCTTGCACAATCATGAGAAACGATAAGAGTGGTCGGGAAAGTGAGGGGAGGAGGAGAAAGAGAGAGGAGAGGGGGTACGAGTGCGTGCGTGTGTGTGTGTGTAGACATTTATAGGGTCCAGCGCAATGCTAAGAGCCGAATCAGGACCACACAAAACTTTTCAAAATCAGACTAGTCCGCTAATATTAAAATATGATAAAAGATGTACATAAAATTAGCTTAACTAATCAAATGTAATCAAACAAGATGGCATGACCTACATGCGATAAAACAAACCAACAAATATAAACAGATTTTCACCATTGCAAACTTTAAAAATCTCATTGTGTGTGTGTGTGGTTGGGTGTGTGCGTGGGTGTGTGTAAGGGTATTTGTATATGTGTACCCCTTTCTTTCTATCTCTATCTCCCCCTCAGTTGCATTCACGTTTTAGAGCTTGATACATGTTTTTATTTATTTATTTATTTTTAATGGGCTAAAATATTAAACTGACTCTTTGAAATTTGACTCCAGGAGTCTATGCCATAAAGTTAACAATTACATTATTTTATTATTTTTAGTTTTGTTTTGTTTTTTTGTTTTCTATTTATATTATTTTTACATTTTTATTTTATTTTATCACATTAAATGTATGCAACACAATTCAATGCATAATTTACCCTTTACATTAAAGACATTGAGTACAATTATAATATTGGGTATTATTTTGTTAACTTTCGTTAATTTTGCAATTTTGTTTTCAAATACACTTGTATACATGATAGAAAAGATACACAACAAAATTCAATGCATACATTACAATTTCCATAAAAATCCTTTTTACGATTACATTATTTACAGTTTTTTTACTTCCTAACTCCACTTCCTTTTTCACTTAGTCTTTAAAATAAACATGTACATAATTTAAACGTATGCATCACAATTCAATGCATAAATTACATTTTACGTAACAGTTCTTAGTTCTATCACAACTACATTGTTGTTTTAATCCCCAATACCTCAGCTTTTTCCATTTGAATTTTAAACAATTTCATTATTAGATTTTTGTTGTATGTTATTCTGTTTATTGTAAACTATTTTTTGTTATTTTATCATATTAAATGTATGCAACACAAGTCAATGCAATACATTACATTTTACATAAAAGACAAAGAGTACAATTATAATATTTTGTATTATTTTGTCCACCTACCTCCCTTTTCCAAATTCTTTCTTACACATAGAAAATCCATTGCACAAAATTCAATGTATAAATTACAGTTTCCATTAAAGTCCATTGCATAATTACAATTTTTTAAATGACCTACTCAAACTTCAATGCATATATTACATTTTCCATAAACTTTCTTAATACAGTTACACTTTTTATAGCTTTTTTTTTTGCTCCTAGCTCATCTTCTTTCCCAACTTTTCTTAGAAAAAACATGTACATAATGTAAATGTATGCATCACAATTCAATGCATACATTACATTTTACATAACAATCAATCACAACATTTACATTGTTGTTCTAATCCCCAGCTCCCTAACTTTTCCTCTAAAATGTTTAACAGTTACTTTCCTTGGTATTTTACTTTGTTTATTTTATTGTATTAAAAAACAACAACTTCTTGTTCGTTATGTTCGTTTAGCTTGTTAAATATATTTAGCACAATGCATTCGTTACACTACACATAATTAATAGTACAATTATAATATTTTGTATTAATTGTCGAACCTCCTTTTCCAATTTTTCTTTGAAATAAACATTGAATGTTATTCCGTTATTTTCACCTTTAAAAAATGTCGTTATCATATTAAATGTATGGAACACAATTCAATGCAGATACACTTCACATAAAAGGCACAGAGTACAGTTATTATATTGGACATGATGTTGGCAACTTCCCTCCTTTTTCCAATTTCTCTTTCAACTAAACTCAACAGAAAAGATATTCAACAAAATTCTTTTTTTTTAATCCTCAATTACCCTTCCTTTTTCGCTGGCTTTTTAAAATAAACATGAAATAATTCAAAAGCATGCATCACAAATAAATGCTTACATTACATTTTACATAATAGTCTTCATTTCTATCATAACATTTACATTGTTGTTTTAATCCCCAAATCCCGAGCCTTATCCTCTTTGAATATTTAACAGTTATATTTTTTATTTTCTCTTTGAAACAAACATGTACATAAGTCAAATGTATGCATCACAATTCAGTGCATAAATGACATTTTACATAACAGTCTTCATTTTTTTACAACATTTACATTGTTGTTTTAATCCCCAACTTCCCAGCCTTTTCCTTTGAATTTGTAACAGTTCCTTTTGTTTTTAAATTGTATGTTACTTCGCTTATTTTATTGCATTAAAAAAAATCTTTTTTAATTTGTTTTTTTTATCACATTAAATGTATGCAACACAAATCGATGCATTCATTGAACTTCACATTAAAGGCAAGGGTACAATTACAATATTTTGTATTCATTGTCCAATTTGCTTTTCCAATTTTTCTGTGAAACAACCATGTACACAACAAAATCTTCATTTCTATTACAACGTTTGCATTGTTGTTTTAATCTCCAACTCCCCAGCTTTTTCTTCTTTCTCTTTGAAAAAAAACATGTACATTATTTAAATGTATGCCTCACAATTCAATGCATAAATTACATTGTACATAGCAGTCTTCAGTTCTATCACAACATTTACATTGTTGTTTCAATTCCCAACTTTCCAGCTTTTTCTTCTTTCTCTTTGATAAAAACATGTACATAATTTAAATGTATGCCTCACAATTCAATGCATAAATTTCATTGTACATAGCAGTCTTAAGTTCTATCACAACATTTACATTGTTGTTTCAAATTGGTCCTGATTTGGCTCGGAAGAGTCCGCTGGATCTAAAGCAATAATCATGTAATGTTTCAATTCCCAACTTTCCCGCTTTTTCTTCTTTCTCTGTGAAAAAAGAACATGTACATAATTTAAATTTATGCCTCACAATTCAATGCATAAATTACATTGTACATAGCAGTCTTCAGTTCTATCACAACATTTACATTGTTGTTTTAATTCCCAACATCCCTGACCCTTGACCGTTTAACAGTGCCATTACTTTTTTTTTTTAAATGTTTATGGTTATATTTTGGTGTTAGTTTATCATATTACATGTAAAACACAGTTCAATGCAAATACCATACACTTCACATAAAAGAGTACACGTATATACATTGTCTATAAACACGTTTTGTACAATTACAATATATGCAGCTTTCTTTTCCAATTGCTCTATATTTTTTGTCATTTTATTTGTTTTTTGCTTTATTTTTTATTTATTTATTGCTTTATTATTATTATTATTATTATTATTATTATTATTATTATTATTATTATTATTATTATTATTATTATTATTATTATTATTGTTATTATTATTATTATTATTATTATTATTATTATTATTATTATTATTATTATAAATTTAGTTGTTTAAACTGTACACATTTGTATATAATTACAACTAATACAACTAAATCATTGCAATACTAACAGCAATTGAAAGTCAACCTGAACCTAACAACAGCACACCAACACTGAAGTGCACAGCAGGAAACAATACAACACACCAGGTTCTCTGCTTTTGAATGGTGACTGTGGACAATATAAAAGTGGTTGTTTTATTTTTCCAAGTTTTGTTTATTACGATTGGTTTTGAGTTTTGTAAGTAGGCCTATTATTTTGGAGGAGGGGGTTTGCATTGTTTTAAAAATCTTCGTGCTTATATTAATGCAGAAAAAGACATTGTCACTACAAGAACGGGAAAAACTATATAAGATCACGTCATTCTGAAAATAAATCTAAGTTACGCACGTGATTCTCCAAATTGTGACATATACGTTGCCATTTCATTGGTCACCTTGGGGAGGCATCGCATTGTGTTCAACCGTGTGTGATAATTTCAATGATTATCATAACTACCATGACAGTTCTAGTGACGCCAAGATGACATTAGCGTTGCAGTGTTTCGCAATATCAATCGCCAGCTGTGGAATTCATTGTATTTGCAGTATTTGAAAGTGTGCGCGATAACTTGATTTTTCGGTTATTCCATATTCAATTGGAAATATTATAATCCATTGGTTCAGTGGAATTGCCTTACTGTGGTGATTAACATGAGTGTTGTTACTCGTATACCGTAACATTGATTTTTGCAATTGATTAATTTTTGTTGTTGGGTCATTATCGGATTAAGTTGATGTTGCTTTTGGGTGTGAGTATTGAATAAGAGTTGTGCCAAGCACACCAGCTCAATGCCTATGTGAGCAGCACGGTTTAGTTCCTCCACTTTATGCTGGCTGCGGGCTATTTATAGCTTGCCTGCACCCTCCCTTCCAGTGAAAGGAAAGGAACGGAAGCACTAGCGAAGCTATTTATAGCTAGCCTGGCTGGCCTAACCTCAAAACTAAAAAGCTTTGGTTGAGTCGGTGTCCAAGGTAAGATAAAAAAATACTTTATTATCTCAAACATGAGAAATTTACATGTCGTGCAACAACTTCAAACAAAAGAACAAAACCTACATTTAAAACATTAACAAAGTCATGATGAAGCACAATGAGGCACAAAGTCATGGTGAAGCACAATGAAGGACAAAGCCATGGTGAAGCACACACACACTCCCTAAGGTTGGCAGATCAATACAATCAGTAGCAGGTGGTAAAGATTACAACTAAAAATAGCAATGCAATGGGTGTTATATACGCACACAGGTGCAATCACACACACACATTCTCTTGCTTGATGCATACGCATACACACACACATACTCACACACACATAAACATTGTACTAAGCAATAAAATTCAGCAATATTAACAATAAATCAACGTAAAACGTAATAATCAGTAAAACGTAAGAATGCTCAATATATCACATAACATTAATTAATGGCAAAAATACACTGCCATGAAAACAAATTCTGCTGCTCAGAAGATTGGGACATAAATAGATTTTTTTTAAAAGTAAATAGTTAAACTGTAAATTAAAATGTTCATAAACACCAAAAGCCCCAAAAAGCTGTCGGACAGAAGTAAGATGGCCACAGCCATTGTGATGATAATTACGATTTATTCATTAAACTGACGGTTTTGGGAATGAAGCAGCTTTGCATTCTGACAGTTCTCAATATAAGGGTGCGGAATTGTCGACCTGAAGGCAGACGTTCATACAGGTGAGTCAAGACGTGGCTGCTGTCCTGTGAAATCATTTCACCCTTTGGCACCATTCCAACTTCATACACTGCATTCAAACTTTCTTGCTCGCTCCCAATCAATTTGCTACACACATTCACCACTCGAACCAACACAATTTTCTTTTCCACACTCAAGCCACACACAAAACCACAGGAGAGCACAGATTCAATGAAGGATCTACCTAAACTATCGCTACAATGATTGCAAATGTTGGTGTGGACAGCAACTCTCCAGAGACCATCTTTTTGCCTGTCAGGCTGTAGCTGTTCAGTGCCCAAGAACTAAACTTTTGACAAACCAGACTCAACTAGGTTTGTCAGCCGTAGCCATTCTAAATCCACACCCAGGCATAGGCTGGTATCATGCAGACGTATGGTGCGCCGAACTGGCATTGTCTGACGTGGGACACTTAATTTAATTTTGAAATAGAGATATAGAACAAATCTCTCTCCCTCCCCCCCCCTCTATCTCTCTCTCTCCCTCCTCTCTCTCCCTCCTCTCTCTCTCTCTCTCTCTCTCTCTCTCTCTCTCTCTCTCTCTCTCTCTCTCTCTCTCTCTCTCATTGGCTTGTAGCTCTTCAAAGTTCAATTCAGGTTGTGTGATTTCGGTCTGACTGGACGTATGTGGGAGACCATCGTGGATGGAAAAGAGGGACTGTTTATTCGTCTTCAGTCTTCTTTTTACCCCTCCTTTCTTACCCCTCTTTCTCGCATTTTTTTCTCCATTACGATGGTCTCTGTCCGTTTTCATTTCATCAGGTAGATCGTAGACGCGATGGGCCTCACTGAAACACACGCATGCTTAACAGACAACAAACATTCACGGCTGTAGTTCAAATGCTGGGTGCCTGTGGTACGGCCCCATGCTGGGTTGAGACATCGGCAATTTTGAACAGGCACAGAATCGCCGTCCAAACCTCTAAAAAGACTCGGACCATGCCCCTTCTTTATGTTAAAACCTTTATAGATAAAACTGCCACAAAAATCCATTCCAATCGCCTCTTGAAACACATACAATCCACACGTACGGAGACGCACGCTGCACTAATGTGTCGCCTGCTGCGAAGCGCCACTACCCCCCCCCCCTTCCCCCCCCCAAAAAAAAAAAAAGTGTATTTGTAAATATTGACTGTAAATAAATTGATTTGTTATCTTTATAAAAATAAAATTAATCTGTCGGTATTAGATTAGGGATAGATTGCGTGTGATTTGTGTGTGAGAATTAAATTATTTAATTTTTTTTTTTAAAAACGTCACTTGAGTAGCAAGCGACACCGTCATAGCCCGTGCACATCGATCTCGACCTTGCTACCATGCACTTGTCCCTGCGGCTTGGGAATGGGCTATAAAAATAGTCTTCGGAAACTACTTAACGTCAAGCGCGCGACATTATACAACACCTATATCGCAGTTTCGCTGCGACGCACGTCTCTGCCGCACTACAAGACAGCGGCAGATGAACGGTATAAACCTGCCCAAGTGCGCCTTAGTAACGACCATTAATACGGACTCGGCCTTGCTAGTGGTCTTAGTTAGTGGTCCCTTATGATAACACCCCTCATGCCCCCCCCCCATGCCCCCCCCCCCCCCGCTCCCCCAATTCCAGCTCTTTAGTTCAATCGTATAATCACAATTTTTCTTGTATTGCTTGTTGATGAATCCTGTATTCTGTAATTACCGATAACAACGCAAATAAACAAGAGTTTGTTTCCTCAGGCGGGGGACAATTAGTGAAAATGTGACTGTCACATGTGTCACCTATATTCAGGCAAGTTTGGAATCAACTGTAATGTATGCACTCGGTACAGGACAAGCGCGCACAAGGCAAGATCAACTTGGCCTTGGAGTAGATATTGGGTTAAAAATAAAATAAACAAAAAAAAACTGCGAGCCCAGCTCAGCCTAACCTTGCCCCAAGACACTTCTCTCCCCCACACAACAAAACGGATTGAAATAAGCGAGAAATGCGTGAGAAAAGGTGGAAACATGCAGGCATATGGAAGACAAGATGCAAATTATGCTTTCAAGCATCGAAAGGGTGCAATAATTGCTTTTCCTACATCCCCGGAAGTCTGAAACATTTGACAGCTGCACAACTTCCTGTCAGAGGAGAAAGGGGAACAATATTAATAAACATCACCAAACATAACAACAGTACAAGGGAGGCGTAAACTGGATTCAAGACTTCTTGCGCCGGGAGAACGCGTGAGGGGTGGGGGTGGAGCGAGACAGTGGGATGGGGGTGGGGGGGGGTCAACACCGCAACAGATTTTAAACACTGAAACCCAACTCTGCAATCTGCTCAATGATATCGCCAAGAAAGAACAAGGATGAGGAAGAAGAATGCTGATGACGACGACGGCGATAATGAATATGACGATGATGATGACGACGACGACGTTGATGATAATGGTGAATATAGTATCTTAAATCTAAACACCAATATTCAAAGCTCGCAACCACTTATAGCAAGGGAGTGCTGATGGACTTGCTTTGCAAAAAAAAAAAAAACCCTCTTCAGCCGCTTATTAAATAATTGTATCACGTGATCGCCATAGAGCACGTAGAGCTATACCATACTCCAATGACCTGGTTCCATCATTTCTACGGAGGGTGAGGGCAGTAGGAGGCAGGTAAGGGACAAGAGAAAAAGGATGGTGAGGGTCGGGAGAGGTAGTTGGGGTGTGGGGGAAAAGATAAATGGTTTGGCGAATAAAGGTCGATGCTATCAGCATAACATAAAAAAAGAAATTAAAAAATTAAAAAAGAAAAACAGTGAGAGTCGAGGTCAGCTGTTTAACATCAGTGCTACTGTTTTAACGCTTTTAGAAGAAAAAGAAGAAGAAGAAGAAGAAGAAGAAGAAGAAGAAGAAGAAGAAGAAGAAGAAGAAAAAGAAGAAGAAGAAGAAGAAGAAGAAGAAGAAGAAGAAGAAGAAGAAGAAGAAGAAGAAGAAGAACGCTTAAAGAAGAAGAAGAAGAAAAGAAGAAGACGAAGAAAAGAATGTTTAAAGAAGAAGAAGAAGAAGAAGAAGAAGAAGAAGAAGAAGAAGAAGAAGAAGAACGTTTAAAGAAGAAGAAAAAAGAAAGAAGAAAAAAATTGGGGATAAAAAATATAAGGTATAAAGAAATGGGTCAGCTTCTGACACAAAGTCAATCAATCTCAGTTTCTGGGGAAATCAAAGCCAGGAGGATATAACGTCTTTCGTTTGAACCCAACACTTGGCAATGTCAGATTTGCTCCATCAATCCGATGCATTTTAATGTTACTAATAATAAAATCAAATCAAATAAAACTTTAAAAACATGGCAAAAACATGGCAGGTGTTGTGTTCCTTATGTACTAGTCCTAATACGACGAGGGGAATGTAGGCTGGGGCTCTCTCTGATTGTTTATTGCTTATCGCTGTAAAACCGATCACTCTCTGTGCAAGTCCAGTCAGGGATCGTAAGGATTTTCCAGAAAGGAGACCACTTTCGGCAAGATGATTAATAATAATAAATAATAATAACGACGACGACGACGATGATGATGATGATGATGATGATGATGATTGATGATGATGATGATGATGATGATGATGATGATGATGATGATGATGATGATGATGATGATGAT
The DNA here is from genome assembly GCA_036898135.1 of Oncomelania hupensis. Lineage (NCBI taxonomy): Eukaryota > Metazoa > Mollusca > Gastropoda > Littorinimorpha > Pomatiopsidae > Oncomelania > Oncomelania hupensis. The sequence continues at coordinate 4,366,642 of CM072524.1, read as the reverse complement.
GATGATAATAATAATAATAATAATAATAATAATAATAATAATAATAATAATAATAATAATAATAATAATGAAAGAAAATATATAAAAAGTATATTGAAATACTATAAACAAGTGCTGGACCGCAACGGGTGCAAAATTCGCTAGCGTGCACTTAGGGATCAGTGCCGGTGTGCATGAAGAATCTTAAAGGGTAACTTAAGCTTAAGTTCGCTTACTCAAGCTTAAGTTTGAACTCTCCATGTGCTTGAGTAAGCGAACTTAAGCTTAAGTTGCCCTTTAAGATTCTTCATGCACACCGGCACTGGGGTTCGAATCCCGAAAGCATGTTTATTACGTTGTTACATTACATTACATTATTATTGCTTTAGGTCCAGCGGACTCTTCCGAGCCAAATCAGGACCGGACAACCCCTGATCCGCATAAAAGATCTGCTGAAACAAACCTAGTGGGAAAACCGAAAGCTCTCCACCAGCCAGTCACTTTACAATAAAGACATCCCACGCAGTAGACGGCTGAGGCTTCACCCCAACTTATCGAACCCCCGTTTACAAAAACAAAATAGAATACAAACATCATTATAAATTATCAACAAAACACATACATATAAAATGCCTACATTGCTTAATAATAACATCATAGGAAGCCCTAGTGACCACCTGGCAGAAAGCGTCCAATATTCCCAAGCTGATCCAACAGACCTCATACACAAACAAGGAGTCTTGTCCCGGAAGAGTTTTCAAGAAAAAAAGGTAGGAGACTGGTCTAGCGAAGAAGACGATAGTATAGCAGATTGATAGAACAGAGCAGGAATGAGAAAGAGCAAATGAGAAAGGCAGCGACAGTGGGAATTTAAAGCACTAAATTTCCAGAAAGTGGGGATACTATTTATACTGAAACCCCCGGCACCCCAACGGGGGTAATTACGTTGTTGCGCCCACTACAAGTTTCCTTGTAAACTACTGTTGTTTTGTTAAGTGACATCACCACGATGACGCCACTCGATATACATAAGTTGTATTTTCAGTTTAAGGCATACGTACTGTACACTATAATTGCATAGAAAGTTAAAGAAAATAATTTTTTTTAAATTTAAAGGTGATGTCACCATAGTGATGAGTTTTACTCAATTGGAATATGTTTGGTTTTATGTTGAAGGCATCTGTAAAGTCTAAGTACGTTGATGCAGCCAATGTTTTATTGTAAACTAATATGTACAGAAAAAAAAAACAAGCAAAAAAATACTTCACCACGATGTCGAAACTCGATACACATAAGTTGTGTTTAGGGTCAAAGCATTTGATTCGCTTTAATTTGATATGAAGCTTAAAGGAAATATTTTTAAAATGTACCCACAACTAAACTACAATGATGATGTCACAATGATCGCCTTACTCCATTTCAATAAGTTGGGTTTTATGTTGAATGCATCTGTAAAGTCTATGTACGTACCAAGTTTGAACCAAATCTCTTCAATAGTTCGGGAGAAAATGCCATTAAAAAAAATGAAAGAAAGAAAAACGCATTGACATGACCATGATGATGTCACCCGATATATGTGTGTGTGTCAGTAAGTCTCTTTAAGTTCTCACTATATACCATAATGACGTCACCCGATATATGTGTGTGTGTCAGTAAGTCTCTTTAAGTTCTCACTATATACCATAATGACGTCACCCGATATATGTGTGTGTGTCAGTAAGTCTCTTTAAGTTCTCACTATATACCATAATGACGTCACCCGATATATGTGTGTGTCAGTAAGTCTCTTTAAGTTCTCACTATATACCATAATGACGTCACCCGATATATGTGTGTGTCAGTAAGTCTCTTTAAGTTCTCACTATATACCATAATGACGTCACCCGATATATGTGTGTGTGTCAGTAAGTCTCTTTAAGTTCTCACTATATACCATAATGACGTCACCCGATATATGTGTGTGTGTCAGTAAGTCTCTTTAAGTTCTCACTATATACCATAATGACGTCACCCGATATATGTGTGTGTGTCAGTAAGTCTCTTTAAGTTCTCACTATATACCATAATGACGTCACCCGATATATGTGTGTGTGTCAGTAAGTCTCTTTAAGTTCTCACTATATACCATAATGACGTCACCCGATATATGTGTGTGTGTCAGTAAGTCTCTTTAAGTTCTCACTATATACCATAATGACGTCACCCGATATATGTGTGTGTCAGTAAGTCTCTTTAAGTTCTCACTATATACCATAATGACGTCACCCGATATATGTGTGTGTGTCAGTAAGTCTCTTTAAGTTCTCACTATATACCATAATGACGTCACCCGATATATGTGTGTGTCAGTAAGTCTCTTTAAGTTCTCACTATATACCATAATGACGTCACCCGATATATGTGTGTGTCAGTAAGTCTCTTTAAGTTCTCACTATATACCATAATGACGTCACCCGATATACATAAGTGTGCGTCAGTAAGTCTCTTTAAGTTCTCATTACATACCATAATGACGTCACCCGATATACATAAGTGTGCGTCAGTAAGTCTCTTTAAGTTCTCATTACATACCATAATGACGTCACCCGATATGCATAAATGTGCGTCAGTAAGCATATGTAAGTTCTCACTAAATACCATGATGACGTCACCCGATATGCATAAGTGTGTGTCAGTAAGCATCTTTAAGTTCTCATTACATACCATAATGACGTCACCCGATATGCATAAGTGTGTGTCAGTAAGCATCTTTAAGTTCTCACTACATACCATGATGACGTCACCCGATATGCATAAGTGTGTGTCAGTAAGCATCTGTAAGTTCTCACTACATACCATGATGACGTCACCCGATGTGCATAAGTGTGCGTCAGTAAGCATCTGTAAGTTCTCACTACATACCATGATGACGTCACCCGATATGAATAAGTGTGTGTCAGTAAGCATCTTTAAGTTCTCATTACATACCATAATGACGTCACCCGATATGCATAAGTGTGTGTCAGTAAGAATCTTTAAGTTCTCACTAAATACCATGATGACGTCACCCGATATGCATAAGTGTGTGTCAGTAAGCATCTTTAAGTTCTCATTACATACCATAATGACGTCACCCGATATGCATAAGTGTGTGTCAGTAAGCATCTTTAAGTTCTCACTACATACCATGATGACGTCACCCGATAGACATAAGTGTGCGTCAGTAAGTCTCTTTAAGTTCTCATTACATACCATAATGACGTCACCCGATATGCATAAATGTGCGTCAGTAAGCATATGTAAGTTCTCACTAAATACCATGATGACGTCACCCGATATGCATAAGTGTGTGTCAGTAAGCATCTTTAAGTTCTCATTACATACCATAATGACGTCACCCGATATGCATAAGTGTGTGTCAGTAAGCATCTTTAAGTTCTCACTACATACCATAATGACGTCACCCGATATGCATAAGTGTGCGTCAGTAAGCATCTTTAAGTTCTCACTACATACCATGATGACGTCACCCGATATGCATAAGTGTGCGTCAGTAAGCATATGTAAGTTCTCACTACATACCATAATGACGTCACCCGATATGCATAAGTGTGTGTCAGTAAGAATCTTTAAGTTCTCACTACATACCATAATGACGTCACCCGATATGCATAAGTGTGTGTCAGTAAGAATCTTTAAGTTCTCACTACATACCATAATGACGTCACCCGATATGCATAAGTGTGTGTCAGTAAGAATCTTTAAGTTCTCACTACATACCATGATGACGTCACCCGATAGACATAAGTGTGCGTCAGTAAGCATCTTTAAGTTCTCACTACATACCATAATGACGTCACCCGATATACATAAGTGTGTGTCAGTAAGTCTCTTTAAGTTCTCATTACATACCTAATGACGTCACCCGATATGCATAAATGTGCGTCAGTAAGCATCTTTAAGTTCTCACTACATACCATGATGACGTCACCCGATATGCATAAGTGTGTGTCAGTAAGCATCTTTAAGTTCTCACTACATACCATGATGACGTCACCCGATATACATAAGTGTGTGTCAGTAAGCATCTTTAAGTTCTCACTACATACCATAATGACGTCACCCGATATATGTGTGTGTCAGTAAGCATCTTTAAGTTCTCATTACATACCATAATGACGTCACCCGATATGCATAAGTGTGCGTCAGTAAGCATCTTTAAGTTCTCATTACATACCATAATGACGTCACCCGATATGCATAAGTGTGTGTCAGTAAGCATCTTTAAGTTCTCATTACATACCATAATGACGTCACCCGATATGCATAAGTGTGTGTCAGTAAGAATCTTTAAGTTCTCACTACATACCATAATGACGTCACCCGATATGCATAAGTGTGCGTCAGTAAGCATATGTAAGTTCTCACTACAAACCACGTTTCAAACACATCCGTCCATTACTCTCAAAGAAACGTGCGCATACGGACCGATGGACGGATCCAAAAACAATAGTTCTCAGCTGTGGCTCGAGAACTAAAATACATTAATGCAGGCCTAAAAACTGACACGCGCTTACAGATATCATAATTGAACACGCCAGTACTATACACAATGCAAACTCGAGGCAAACTATGCCTGTAATACTCCGCTTTGCAAGTCGGTGAATATTGTTTCCATTCTGAAACCATAGACCCAGTCGCTTGTCATCACTGTCCCCAAAAAGGGTAACCTTCAGGAGTGTGAAAATTACTGCACCATGAGCCTCGTCAGACATCCCATCAAGGTCCTCCTGAAAATAATACTCAACAGGTTGAAATCACAGGCTGAACAAACTATAGCTGAAGAAGCAGGATTCAGATCAGGGCGAAGTACCACTGAATAGATTTTCAACCTCATAATAATCTACTAAAAATATTGACATCACCAACATCTATATTATGTGTTTATAGACTTCAAGAAAGCGTTTGATCTTGTCTGTCACACAGCTCTGTAGGCAACCATGAGAGTGTACAACATCAGCTCTAACATACTGAAGTCATCAAAAGTCTCTATGACAAGGATACCAGTGCAGTACTCCACAACAACACCATCGGCAGCTGGTTCAGAACAACAATCGGTGTGCGCCAAGGATGCCTACTCTCTCCAACCCTCTTCAAAACTTTTATAGAGTGCATCATTTTAGATGCCCTTCCAGATCATGAAGGCACAGTCAGCATAGGGGGTATAGTAATTTCTAACCTCCGTTTTGCGGATGACATTGATGGATTGGATGGAGAGGAACAAGAACTTTGGATGGAAATAGGTGCAGAAAATACTAAAATTATAACCAACAACACCAATGGCATCAACACGGACATCAAAGTCCAAGGTCAATCCCTCAACACAGTGCATAGCTTCAAACATTTAGGAGCCATTGTATCAGACAATGGATCCAGACAAGAAATCCTCTCCAGGATCGCACAAGCAACTGCTGCCCTGACAAGGTTGAAGCCCAATTGGAAAAACAGGACCATCAGTCTACAATCTAAGGTAAGGCTGCTGCGTTCCCTTGTTATCTCCATCTTTCTAAACGCTTGGGAAACATGGACCATCACAGCAGACCTGCAACGATGAATACAAAGCATGCAGATGAGGTTCTACATTTCCTATACCCATCACATCAACGACGAACTCAGACTGACCATCACACGAGCCATTGGACAACACGATAATATGCTCACGGCAGTGAAGAAACGGAAAATCCGATAGTATGGCCACGTCACCAAAGCATCAGACCTTGCAAAGGCCATCCTGCAAGGCACGATGCAAGGAGGAAGAAGAAGAGGGAGACAAAAAAAGAGGTGGGAGGACAACATACGAGAAAGGATTGGCTTAACACTGAGCGAAGCCATCAGGGTTGCTGAGGACTTCCGAGTTACGGGATAAGATAGGATAGGATTGGAATACTGTTTGCTCCAAACCTCGCTCCACTACTTGTAACTGATAGAAATATTGCTAATGGCTGCGAAGAAGGCGGCTGCTTTTCATCATGCGAAAGATCGCAAAGGTTACCTCCATTTGTGTACACCTCAGTGCGTGCCCCAAACTGTTGTCGTAAATAATGGAGAGGTTTGTCCTCCGTTCTCCTGGTTTTTCACAGTTTTTTTTTATCTTCTTTGCAATCATGGAACAAGCAAACATTGTGATGCGAGATGCATGATCCATCTTGTCAAGACTTTTAAGTATTTTGGGATTTCCAGTGTGAATTATATTTATCACCCATGTGGGCAAACACTTGGGCTGCCTTCTCACGAAAACACGACAGCCGCAAAGAAGCGCCTCCTGGTTATTTAAATACAAAAAAGAAGTAAAATTGACGACACAATAAAATTAAAATAATAAATTTTGATTTGTTTGTAAACCAAGTTTTAATTGTCTGCCAGGCATATAATAGAACCCTTACACGATCATGACAGTGCGTATTGTATAGAGAAAAAAAGAGCTAAATTATTGTATTATTTATTATAATAGAGTAAACTGAAAAGCACGTGAGCTTGAAAAATAGTACTACTTACAAGGTAGTGTTAAGAGTTTATATATAAAATGAAATTTTACTCAATTATAATAAATTATATAATAATTTAGCTTTTTTTTCTCTATACAATACGCACTGCCATGATCATTTAAGGGTTCTATTAAATGCCTGACAGACAATTCAAACCTGGTTTAAAAACAAATTTATTATTTTATTTCATTGTGTCGTCAATTTTAATTTATATATATATATATGTATATACGCATATATGAATGCGGTGACAAAAAATCAAACTTAACCAATATCAAACACCTGCTAACTAATAATAAAATGACAATTAGTTATTTATTCATTGCTCACAGGATCCAGCGGACTGCAAAGAGCCGAATCAGGACAACAAAATCAGGACCACAATTACTCCCTTTTCCCTATAAAGGATCTGCTGAAACAACCCTAGTGGCAACATTGACGGCACTCCACCAGCCCGTCACTTTACAATAAAGGCATCCCATGCATGGGACGCTGAGGTTATACTCTAACTTATTGAACCCTTGTTTACAAAAACAAATTAGAATATACACATGATAAAATATAAACAATAAACACACACACACACACACACACACACACACACACACATAATGCCTACATTGCTAAATAATAATATCATAAGAAGCCCTAATGACCATTTGCCAGAAAGCGCCCTAAAATTTCCAAGCTGACCCAACAGACCTCATACACAAATTAGGAGTTTGGAAAGAGTTTTCAAGAAAAAGGGTAGGTGACTAGTCTAGTGATGAAGATAGTAAGTCTATACTATATTGATAAATTACATTACATGATTATTGCTTTAGGTCCAGCGGACTCTTCCGAGCCAAATCATGACCGGACAACCCCTGATCCGCATAAAAGATCTGCTGAAACAACCCTAGTGGTAAAACTGAAAGCTCTCCACCAGCCAGTCACTTTACAATAAAGACATCCCACGCAGGGGACGCTGAGGCTGTACTCTAATTTATCGAACCCCCGTTTACAAAAACAAAATAGAAAACAAACATCTTTATAAATTATCAACAAAACACATACTGATAAAATGCCTACATTGCTAAATAATAACATAGGAAGCCCTAGTGACCACCTGGCAGAAAGCATCCAATATTCCCAAGCTGATCCAACAGACCTCATACACAAATAAGGAGTCTTGTCCCGGAAGAGTTTTGAAGAAAAAAGGTAGATGACTGGTCTAGCGAAGCAGAAGATAGTATAGCAGATTGATAGAACAGAGCATGAATGAGAAAGAGCAAATGAGAAAGACAGCGACAGTGGGAATTTAAAGCACTAAATTTCCAGAAAGTGGGGATACTATTTATACTGAAACCCCCGGCACCCCAACGGGGGTACTAGATTGACATAACAGAATAGAAATAAGAAAGAACAAAGAAGAAAGACAGTGACAATGGAAATGGAAAGTACGAGTACTAAAACCAGAAAGTGGGGATACTATTTATACAGAATCTCCCGGCACCCCCACGGAGGTAAGTCTTGCTGACAACAAATACGTAGTAGTCCTAGCAATATATATTTTTTAAAGCATCAGTAAAAATGAGTATGCCTAGATACTGCATGGGCTCGTGGCGGTTTCAAATTCACACAATACAATTTGACAAAGCCCTAACAAGTGGCATGCGCTTTGAAATATAGTACCACTTACAAGTTAATAGTTAAATAAATTAATTAATAACGAACCGGCTGACAGCAATCAAAACTATCTAACATCAAAGATTCAAACACAGACCTAACTAACAACACAATGACAATGTTTGGCTGACAACAAATACTAGTACGAGGAATAGAATAATATATTATTAATATATTGTAGGCCTAATAATTCTACTCTACTTTAGTACTTACACTAACTAACAACACAATGACAACGTCATGCTGACAACAAAATACTAGTAGGCTTACTAGCAATAGAATAATAGACTATCACTGTATCAGTATGTTATAGGCCAAATAGTACTACTCTACTTAGTACTTACACTATTACAGCACTGAAGAAACAAATAAGATTAAATTAATACTAATACATTATAATAGTACTTTACCTTAGTCTAAGCCTACTAATATTATTGTAATTAACTTAATATCAAGATTTCATGAGTTTGCACGTTCATCTTCGGGCTAGATATTTTACATTATATGTTGCAGATATTCAGTATATGTGTGGCAAAAATATATCAGTTTACCATATTTTAATTGAATGTCCAGTTTTAAATGCATTGTATGAAAACCAAGGACATCATTTGACTGAATATGGACATTCTTTAGATGATGTAGCCTATTACATCATTCACAGATAACAGCAGTTGTGAAAATTATTGCAATTACTCCTATTGGTAGACTTTTATAGTTTGGTGTTAAATCCCTCTTCCCTTTCATTCCATTTTGTTATAAAGTTCTTAATTATGATTTGATTTATATTGTTGTTGTTATTAATTAATGTCTAATATCACCTGAATGTGTGAATAGACAATAAATGAAATATTGATTGATTGTGCAGTATAGATGTAGGCTTACTTAGTCAACTACTCTTCTTCATATGAAAAATAAGAGAAAAAAAACGACACAGTTCACAATACTTGTAACAAAGTAATCCACAATGCATATATATCTATTACAAAATTGACTGAAGCGATGAAGGCGGAAGAGTAGACCTAATCAGAAAACGTCGCTCCAACTAGCGTGGAGCAACGTAGGTTTCAGGATCACTGAGTATATAGATTGCCTTAACAGTGGGTACACCAGTGTGTGCTAACCACACGAGAAACAACCCTCCCAAATAATCTAATACATAACACACCAACACTTCACTAGAATGAAAAACTAAACTAGCAAACAAGAAATAATAACAAATAATTGAGGGACTTCACTTCAAAAATCTCTCTCTGTGACTCCCCGATTTCGCTCCGAACATACATCAGCTTTATTTGCTCGCACTCTGAAATTTAGTGCGCATATAACTTATTGCAAAAACGTGCACTGCACGTGAATACACACGCCGGCCCTCATACCCATACAGCGGCAATCTTGACCAGTTTAGGGTGACGAAGCAAAACTAACAAAACAATGCACGTGTTGAAACTACATTATTTGCAACCTTAGCAATAAACTTAAATGTATTTTATCTCCCTCACCTTCCCCCCTCTATAACAGGCTTAAAAACATTATCACAGGTTTAGAAAACTGAGTCGTGACATAGGTAAAAATGATACAAATGTGCAGACACATTTAACAGGAAAACTATTATCTAAGCTTGTTTTAGCAAACTTTGGCGTGTGAAGACACCGAAGAGCACGAAAGGGAGGTAATAACTCTGCACAGTTTACGTCTGAAGTTGTTCCATTTACGGTATATGGAAAAAAATCGCACTCCGGACGAGGGCGATTGGACATAAAGCTTTGCTGGCTGTGCTTTTGTGTCTGGCACTCTACCCTCAAAGGACTTGGGCGTCAGGATCTTTAAAGTACGTGCGATGGAAGGCATGTAGCCACCTAATGAACCTCGGGTACTACTCTAAAGTTCGAAAAAAGAATATGACGAACTTGTGGCGAAATATAAATGAGCGTGTTAAATTATTTTTCAATGACATTGTTTTCATTTCATTTCTCACAGCTTATCTACAACGAAGAATACAAAGCATGGAGATGAAGTGCTACAGAAGGCTTCTGGGCATTTCCTATACCCAGCACATCACCAACGACGAAGTCCGACAGACCATCACACAAGCCATTGGACAACACGATGACCTGCATACAGTGGTGAAAAAAACGGAAACTCCGATGGTATGGCCACGTCACCAGATCATCCGGTCTTGCAAAGACCATCCTGCAAGGCACAGTGCAAGGAGGTAGAAGAAGAGGGAGATCGAAAAAGAGTTGGGAGGACAACATTCGAGAATGGACTGAGCGAAACCATCAGGGTTGCTGAGGTTTCTAGACTCACTCCCTGTTTGTTTGTGTGTAAGGAATTACTGGCGGCGACTGTAATTTCCCCTGCATGCATGGCCAGAGGAATTGTTTTGTGTATGGATGGATGAGTACTGTTGATGGGTAGGTTGCATAGGGTCATTGCACCGCACACTGACACACAGTACTGGGTCTGTGAACAACACGATCATTGTCAAATAAAACTCTTGGAAAATAGGCATGAACGCAGCAAATTTAAGCTCCTCGTGAAAAACTAGAGACATGCTACGAAATATGCTTGAAACTCGGTTACGTCAGGAATAGGAATGCGTTATGATATGAAACAAGTAAAAGATAGGATAATACAAGTGTTGTCTTGTTGTTGTCCAAACTAGCGTAATTTTGGCTTATGTACATATTTGTTTCTCATTATTGTCAACAATAGCGGTTCTCTGTTTTATTCCATCTAAAGGAAAGATATTCCACAAAGTGGAACCAGATTCCGCAAGACTATTTTTGAAGAGATCAGAGAGAGAGAGAGAGAGAGAGAGAGAGAGAGAGAGAGAGAGAGAGAGAGCGAGAGAGTGGGGGTGGGGGGAAGGGGGCAAAGGGGAGCACAGAACGTGGACAAACATACACAGTACTGATAATAGATCTGTCTTTTCAGTCAGGAGAAGAACAGCCACGTTCAGGGCGTCTCGGGAGTGAGCTTGTTTAAAGATCCCGGGGCGTTGACCTCCTCACAACCCCAGCAGCAGTTCCCAGGGTCACGGAATTAGATTTTTATCTCTACGCCTTCAGCTGTGTTTCGTTAAAAGACTCACTTTCTGATACTAACGGGTGGTTCTGTTATCCCGGGGGATGCTATGCTGACCAGCCATCCTAGTATAAATGGGCTGACGTTGACCACGCCACCTCAATGGGGCCGGGTAGCTCAGTTGGTAAGAGCGTCTTGCTAGTAACCGAAAGGTCGCTGGTTCGAATCCCGGATTGGTCAACGTGTGATCATATTATTTTCCCCTTTACCAACAACTGGCCCGCTGGTGTCAGTATAAATCGGTCCAGTCGTCACCTATATGCGAAAGTGTGGTGTGACTATAATCTACAAACAACAACAACAACAACGCGACCTCCACCGGTCCTTTTAGCGTTCACAATGAGTGCTGCACTGCTGAAAACAAATGCGCTTAAAACAAAAACCACTCTTTCCAAAGGGTTTTCTTTAATCAATAAACTCCGTGGTTCGTGTGCCTATTAATAGGCCATCTCAAGCCACCAATCTGGAGCCCCCCCCCACCCCACCCCCCACCCCCCCAAAAAAAAAAGCATTTACCAAAGTCGCTAAGAGGCAGACCCATGCAAAAGTTGCTTTTGTAAGGTTTTCGTTTTAGGTTGTAGGTTGCTAAAACAAACCCTAACATACTCCAGACACACACACACACACAAACACCAAAAAACGGCGCTCTCTTGAAGCCGAGAGATTTACTCAGAAATAGGGTCAAAGGTCACACGCATAGGGCATTGTTGTAAGGTATTGTTATCTGTGCTACAGAAGACTTCTGGGCATTTCCTATACCCAGCACATCACCAACGACGAAGGCCGACAGACCATCAAACAAGCCATTGGACAACACGATGACCTGCTCACAGTGGTGAAAAAACGGATACTCCGATGGTATGGCCACGTCACCAGATCATCAGGTCCTGCAAAGACCATCCTGCAAGGCACAGTGCAAGGAGGTAGAAGAAGAGAAGAGGAAGACCGAAAAAGAGTTGGGAGGAAAACATTCGAGAATGGACTGGTTTGACACTGAGCGAAACAATCAGGGTTGCTGAGAACAGGGAAAGATTGAGTACGCTGGTTAAACGATCATCTGCGGTGCCCCTACGACCTCCGAGTTACGGGATAGGATAGGATAGGATTGTAATAAACAGGGGAAATTACTCCCTTTCAGATCAGAAATGGAGAATTCAAACTTTAACGGTTGATTTTAGCAACGAAAGCGCTCATTATCATCGTTTACTGGAATAACAATACGAATTTTACGGTCAACTCGTTATTGGCAAAACTAAAAAAAGCCTTTGAAATTGGGTCTTTTAAAGGCCCACAAAATATTCCCTTGCATTGGGATGACTGACTGGCGTTAATGATGATTTACAGCTGCCCAGATTACACTCATCTGGTTGGTTGACGCTGCAGTATTGCCACATTTTGAGACAAATATAGAGAAATAAGAAGACAGTCAAACTGTCGCATGTACACTCATTTTACTAGCAAAGGCTACGCCACCGAATATATGCGAGTGTGGTGAAATCGTTCAGCGACTAAATGTTTCGTTTGTTGTTAAGATCCGTTTCTTTCAAGGTTAAAGAAGTGTGTTCTCTTCGCAAATTGTACAGCTCAAACAGTACCCAAGTCTCGGAACCTAAGTACTTGCTGATGTGAGGACTGGAACCCATGGGCCATATTCATGATATTGATGAAGCCTCCAAAAAGGGGTTTGTCGATCCGATAACCCCCCTATCATGGTATTCATGTGGCACTATCGGTGGCACTGTCGTACGATAAAGTTAGAGGTGCCTATCCGTACCCATAATCACTGTTCTCGGTACGATACATTTGATTTCAAGATGGCAGCCTTCATTCTAATAATGAAGGTCGGTGACAACAATTATTTCTTGCCACAATCGCCATTTTATCTACCGCGGTGTCCACAAACAATGACGCAATGCATGGGATTAAAACAATGACGTCAAAATAGTCGATGACGGCATCACAAGGAAGGTTAGTTCGCGGGAGTGCAATAGTAGCAGCGGGTAGAATTCACTGAAAATGGGTTGGTGTTATTATGGGACAGACCATCGGACATGAAAATGACGGATTTTTATCCTTGAATTGGAGAGGAAAAATGCACTAGCGTATACGTCGCCATTTTAAACTCCATAAACGCGTTTTGATTGGTCTCTGTCAGATAATTAGCTAAAAATTAGATTTGCCGGAAATTAAAATAAAAAAACTTCTTTGCACAACATTTCGGAAGTCAAATATTAAAGGGATCGTATTGGGGGAGCCATGCTTCCATGGTATAAAATTCCGTGGGGTAATTCAGCTTTCAGCGCAAGATCAGATGGACCGGAAACTTGGGGACAACCTTCAACTAAAAATAACTACCCCGCTAGCTATCGGTGAGGCTGTCCGGTGCTTGTGAATAGTAGCAGACGACAAGAATTATCGGATCGAGAGCTAACCGACCATTAGACACTTGTCGTACGAAATACGGTCGCGCCGTCACGCATATGGCCTCTGGAATCTACACTCTTGCAGCCAACTGAGGTGCATGCCAGACTCGGCCAAACGCTTTCTTGAAGTCTACAAACACATGATGTGGTTGGTGCTGTAGGTATTACTCGCAGATTATTCTGAGGTTGAAATTCTGTTCAGTAGTACTTCGCACTGCCCTGAATCATGCTTGTTCTTCAGCTATGATTTTGTTCAGCTTGGGGTTACAAGCTATTGGGTATTATTTTCAGTAGAACTTTGCTGGGATGGCTCATAAGGCTGATGGTGCTGTACATTTCGCACTCCTGAATGTTATCCTTTTTGGGAAGAGTGATAACAAGAACTGGATCCATGGTGTAGGCCAATCCTCACTCTGCCAGATCTTGTTACAGCACAAGTATATCAACTAACAAGTTAGTATCTCGTATTGCCCCCAGTCGACGTGCGGTGGTCCCGTTGCCCTTGGTTTTATCCACAAGCTATCCCAAACCTAAAAATAGAATAGAGAATTCTGGGAAATCTGTTCAAGGGAAGTAACTGATAACTAGCTACGGTTGAAGTCATGGTCGCCATTTCTCGCGAAGATGTGCTGGCTGAAATTAAACGAAAGTTGAGAGAGGAACTGCATATTTCTGGTAGTGAACAAAGGCTTTGCTCAATTATCGAAGGAGAACACGATGGATTTATAGAAACATGCACACATATATGTGAGCTCAGTGCAGGCGATCGTGAGTCGCTTCGATGTGATGGTTCATTTATCGCTTGCATCACACTGTATAATGCACATGCAAGTTCTGTCAAAGATATGATGATTTGAGCATATGTTCGATTCCGTACCGATTGGAAGGTGGGGTGGAAAAATTCAATCATGGTGATGATCAATCCTATTTTGCAATGGTGGTTAGGCCTACTTTATTGACTGTATGGTCACGGGTACTTACCTCTTGTATTTTGTGTGCTTTTTGTTCTGTCGGCCTTGAGTGCGTCGCCTTGGCTCGTTGTACTTTGTTGTGGTCTCGCTCTCTTTTGATTTGTGAAAGCAAATTCCAATTACATTTTGTTTTTTAGCAGCATGCGAGGTCAAATTAGACGAATTCAGATCTAACCAATCTTCTTGTGACGCCATTTTGCGTGTGTCTCGTATGCCATGCACTAATCGCGAAGAGTCCTGCCGACGTCATTTCAGAAAATGATTTCCCTACCCATAACTCCCCTGGGTTTTGAAGTTTCTAAAAAATTATTTTAGGCCGACGAAGTATATGGAGCGCAAAGCATGTAAAGGGAAGCAACCGGTTGTACGCGCACGTCGACAGAGACATAGAAGGGAGATGCTAACTTGTTAGTTGATATACTTGTGGTTACAGATAATGGTGAGGGCATCAATCAGCGCTTCTCCTCCTGCTTGAAGCAATTCCGCGGGTATATTGTCCACTACCGCTGACTTCCCCTTCTTCAGCGATTGCACTGCTGCCTCAAATTCTCGGAGAATTTGGAGGATTTGTTCTTCTTCTCAGATGGGTCTCCGTTTGGTGTGTAGTTGTAAAAGTCAGATTACTACTCTGTCCATCTATCCAATACATCTTGTTCATCTGTAAGGCATATGCCAGACTTGCTTTGGATCGTGGAGACCTTGTTTAACACTTGTCAGCCGCTTCACAGTCTGGTAGGCCTTCTTGCTGTTGTTCTTTTTCAGACTGTACTCCATTTTCTGGCATTGATATTCTATCCAGTTCTCCTTTGCTGTGCTCATGTCTTTTCGGATGTCATTGTTGATTTTTCGGTAGGTATCAGCTCCCTGTGTGGTGTTCGTTTTCTTTTTCATCTCTCTTCGTTTATTACACAGGTCCAAAAGTTCAGGTGTGATCCACGGCTTCTTCATTGTGTGTGCTTGCCAAGAATCCCAGTGGCAGGTTCTGTCACAGCTGAGTTGTAGGTGTGGTGGTCATGGTGTTGACATCTACTTTACCAGCTCCCAAAATGAGCAGTGGTGCAAATTTCCCTCAGTGGAATATTTCTCCCAGCTCTGGGGCTTGCAGTTTGTCCAGGTCGAACTTTACTCTGATGCATTTTGCTGTGACTATTCTCTTCAAGTGGAGCCGGAAAGACATCATCACGAGATCGTGGTCACTTATGATGTCTGCTCCTGAAAATGTGCGTGTCCTGCCTGTCATTTGTATTGTTGTTGCATTGGTGTCCAACGTGTCTCTCCTGTTGTGGTACGCATCTTGGCCAATCTTGGCATTCCAGTCGCCTTGCTGAGTCTCCTCTCTGAAAATCCTTACGGGAAGAGAGGGGACTATAAACTGATAAACACATAAACACACACAGTCGCCTTGCACTACGACTAGGTTTTTATTCGGCACTTGGTCAAGAACAACTTGCAGATGATCATAGAAATCATCGACTTCGCTGTCGTCAAAGTCTGAAGTTGGGGCATAAGCCTGGAGGATGGTAATGTTGAAAGGGGCTGCTTTCAGACGGATGTTAATGAGTCTACTGGAGACTGGGCGGCAACCCATGACAGTGGCTAGAATGTCTTTGTGGACCAAGGAACCAACGCCATGTTCGTGCCTGTCATCTCTCCCGCTGAAATAAAGCTGTGGCCTTTTCGGTCGTTGTTTTACCTAGGCCTTTCCAGAGCAGTTCGCTGATACCTAATATGGTCATTCGATAGTGGTTCAACTCGCGGGCCAGTCCGTCTACTTTTCCCGCCGCAGTTATGGTCCTGACATTTCAGGTCCCTATGGCGATGTTGTCTCTCGTGCGGATCTTACTAAGTTGTCCATCAGTAACACACTTATCACCTCCGTCCTGGTGGCCAACGGAAGGCGCGGTCTTTGTTGACCCGGGCAACGACCGATCCGGTATGGAATGAGTGGTTCTTTTCATCGTACGGTCTTAATGTAATCCTCTCCAAGCTTATGGTCACAGCCCAAATCCCCGAGTATAGTGTGGCTCCGAGCACGCGATCGTTGAATCTATAGTAACGTGAAGTTCTTCCGCCCTGGCCGGTGACTTCTGTGTAGAAGACTTTCGCCCAGTGATGCCGTGCTGACATCACCCCTGTTAGGGTACGTTCATGCTAAACCCGGCAATTTGACGTCGGCTGCCGCCGGCCACTGGTTGGAATCTGTGGTTATGCCCTTTTCTTCTTTCCCACCATGAAAACCGGCGATGCACGTTCATGCTGCAGCCAGTTGCCGTCAGCCAGCAAAATGCTTTGTCGCATGTCAAAAAAAAAACGGCTGGCTGGTCAAAGCGCCATCTTTGTATACAAAGTAAAGTGTGGCAGCAATTCGCCGGACAGCAACTTCGGGCTCTACCGTGAACACTGGTGACGGCAACTGGCTGACGGCAACTTGCCGGGCTTAGCATGAACGTAGCCCTAGTCGCCTCTTACGACACGCATGGAAACGTTGGGTCTATTCTATCCCGTATCCGAACCCACAGAGAGTTGCTCAAACCGACAGTTAAGCTGTGTATGAAGGCGTCTGTTCCTTGTTATGCACAATAGTACTATACACATTTTCGCAGAGCTGCCATTTTTAAGCGCAATCTTGATGCCGTTAATAGGCATAAACATATACATTTATCGATTTGTTATAGAACAGTACAATAGTTTGAAATAGGTTATTGTTGGGTTTTTTGTTGTTTTTTCCCCTGTAGATTTGAAACGGATGTGTGATCTGGTGGCGACTTTACTTTCGCCGGACGCCGCTTCCTAAGATTGTTTGGGGTTTAAACATACATCACAACACACAATACCCACACACACACACACTGTTACACTCGATGTTGTTTTTATCAGTAGTTGATTCAGCCCCAATGCTTGAATTCTCCTGATAGGTGTAAACTCAGATTCGTTTAGCCACGCAACCCGTTCAATCAGCATACAAGTCACAGAGTCGACGTATGAAGTTTTCCACTTTTATTCAGCACACATCAACAACTGCATACAATCGCTTTTCCACTCTCAACTTTTTACTTTCCAACTCACTATCGACAGCACACTCTCTTTTTGAAACGGTGCGGCACTTATATAGTCTCTACATACTCAAGAACAAACGAGAATATCCTACATGAAACACCACAACCAATCAAAATTAATTTCATCATCACTGTCTCACGTCATACAACCCTATTTGGAATGGAAGCTTCCATGGTAACCACCAGAACTATCCATACGCTTCGATCGATAGTAAACAACCAATTCTCGAAAATTCTCAAATAATATAGACCAACTAAAAACACCAACGTTACACAAAGCTTCTTCTAATAACAACGCAAAATCAAATCAAAGATAAATACACTCTATTACTGCATGCGTTGCAAAATAAAACGAACAGATCTATCGCGCGCGCTTCACACATAATTATAATATCGTGCGCATTTCACACGCACCATCATGCGCGTTTCAACGTAACACACACAGACAACACACACACACACACCACACACACACACCACACACACACACCACACATAGACTCACACACAAACACCACACATGTAACGCGTGGATTTGCGTTAAATTAAATATTTATATACGTAACTATAAATAAACTAATGAGATGAGTACATGTGTTTGTTTATCTGACTTTCAGTTTAAGGATGCATGCTCTGTCTCTGTTTACTCTAGATTCGCATCCATCATCGCACATGTGCTTACAAACAAGGACAAAGACTACACAGTTATCTCTCTTTGCCCCTCTGTTTCACTATTTCTCATTCATACTTATAATGACATCAAATCACAATTTCTTATTCATACTACTAATACAAAATTGCAACAAATAATCAGTGGCTTATAAGGAGGTCATTGTCTCTCTCTCTCTTGAGACGTCACTTGGCTCTATGCCTTTTTATAAATATTCACTGTCATTAATGACACACTGAAGTTCCTTAAAAATTTCTGGTCTCTGTGACGTTTTTTTTTTATTGTTGCTGGGCTCTGCACAATGGACTGCTATTACCCCCTCGTCTTCGTCAGTGGGGATCGCTAGTAATCTCCCTTTGACTTCACTTAAATTTTGTTTAGCTCGGTCTGTGTTAAGGCTGGGGTACAGAGATAGATAGAAAAATGGTAAAAGATCACTGTCACACTAGCTTTCACACGGCTATGAATCGTATGTAGTCCAGCCACTTGATAACAGTAAAAATCACACATTTATTTCCTCTACTCTATACACGATATTCGAAGTACGAATCTAACTTAAAAGTTCAATTGTCAATGCGAATGATTTGCTTGCTGATAATCTAGGCAGCTACTTTTTCTTCATCGGGCACTGGCTACTTTCTGCCGTAATGGTCAGAAGTCTTGAAGAGTGGACTACTGTGGTCCTGTTTATACAGAGTTTTAGTGCACGGTTTCTTGTTGCACTTAACTGTGGGGTTGAAGCGCTGCGTTGAGGTCGCTTCTACGACACGCTGTGTTGTCGTTGCTTGTGTTCGACGGGTGGGCTATCTGCGCACAATGCTGTAGATGCCTCGGCAGCCAACTGTACGCGTTGACGTGGTTGTTGTTGTTTGCTGAGTTGGGCTCACGATATACCGCCTGCTCGTCTGTAACATATGAGACGAAATTCTGCACAACCCTGTATAATAGGTCTGTGCAGAGCGTCTCACTGAAAGCCAAAGTAGCCCTTAGTGATAGCTCCACATCTCTATACATAAGCGACGAACATTCTGCTAAGTCCGTGGTCCACTGGAATCTCCACTCTAATTTCCTATACATATATAAATATAAATCGTGGCTAACTATACACATAAAGAATTAATAATATTGTAAACATTCTCGGGTACAGCCACTGGTCTGCAAGCATACATACAGGATAAACAACAGTGGTTCTGTACATCTTTCAACATGGCGTCGGCCGGTCATGCTTGCCTCGTGGTCGGATTCTTCCACGTGGTCACGCAACATCGGACTAACAATTCATTCTATGCATAGCAAATTTCACAAACATAATTCAACAATAATATAAATACATCACGATGAAACAGAAGTATGTTCATTTACCTGTTTGACAATGTCAGGCCGTGGCTACTTGATTGAATTCGAATATTCAACAAGCACTGCTTCCCTGGTCTATCAGTGGAGAGATTTATGCTAGGAAGTAGCTGTGTACTGCCCAAAGCTTTCAACACAAAAGACCCTCTACCTAGCCTTTGCCTACCCAGTCAGAACTGGTTCTACCTACCGGTGCTGTGTTCAGATTGGCTGAAGAAATCTGAGTGGCTGTATAATTCAAAACCTTCTACCGTCAGCTGCGATGATGTCACTGCTATGCGGGCGTCAGGCTACAACTGTGTTACGGATGATCACTTCTGCCGTCTGCTAGAGACTAACAGTAACCTTCTAAGTCTAACTGAATAAACAGGGCAAAATCTCAAAGTGTGCAGGGTAAACAGGTCCTCTTGTTACAGTCTCCCAACATTAAGTAATTATGGTTTTACTCACTGTCTTCGCAGACATTCACTAGACGTTTTATACACAACCGACGCTAGGAACAATTAGCTACCCCTGTAGGTGATCCCGTAGCTAATGTCTGAAGACTTTCCTTCGCCCACCGTTGCCGCATGTCTGCGCCAGTGATGGTTGGTCGAAGGACTAGGAGAGACTGCCGGCGTTAGTGGAGACCACATCCGGTTTTGTAGACGGACGTCACAGGGTCATCTCCACCAGCCACATACCAGGAAGGTTGCTGCTCCGAACCGGCCGCTGTATACAAGATACAGCTACATTATTCCATAGAAAAATCCCGATTTATTGGAACTCCAACGAGCACGTCTTTCTTCTTCAACTAGTATGCAAACTCTGAATAAATTCGACTCACTCTAATAATTAATTTTAGACATGCGCACTCCTCACTTGCGCTAGTGACGTCATAACGTCTATTCATACAAACATATATGAATTGCGTTGGTTACAACACACACACACACACGCACACACACACACACACACACACACACACACACACACACTCACTCCGACGTAGGGTGGAGGTAAATGTCTTTCCATTCAAACACACGGAAATGAGATCAGCCACTATTGGCCGTGATGTTTTAATACCACAGTACTGTACTTCCATTACAGCTGGCGCTGTATGATGCTTACTGTTATGTTATAGCTACTGTGATGTTTTAGCAGCGATGGCAGATTTAATTAGCCCCAAAAGCTTCTGGCACCTTCCCGGTGATGTGGTTTATAGGTGTCTGAAACTCAGAAAGTTAGAGAAAGGATTGAAGGTAATGAAGAAGGGTGAAGACGGAAATGTAGTGTATGTGTGTGTGAGGGGGGGAGGAGAGGGATGGACATGGGTTGGCAGTAGAAACTGTAGGGGAGGGGGAGGAGTAGGAGGGAGAGGAGTGAACGGGAGAGGTCGGATAATCACGATCACAGCCGTCGACACGATGCTCTACAGACCAATGCTGGTCGGAGACTGAGACTGGTACAGTCGTAACTGGATATCAGTCACAAGGGTCATGTCCCTCCCCCTCTCCCCTCCCCATCCCCTCTCCTCTTCCCCCAACCTCGTCGTCTTCCTCCTCTGTCCACAGAAGCTCCCTCCCACTCCACCCACCCTTAATACAACATTTTCTCCTTGTTTGCCGCTGTAAGAGAGGATTGCCATACATTACCTGACGAAATACTTCTGGGGGGAAAGGGGCAGCTTGTTCCACACGCAGGGATCTTGGTAAGAGAACGCACTATCGCCACAGGCCGTGTGCACACGTTTGGACGAGAGGTAATCCTGTCAGATTATGACCCTTATGTAGCCAGCGCCACCGTGTGGGGTAACTGCAGCAAAGTTGACCACCAACCCACCACGCGCTTTCTGTCTGTCACCTGACCCTGGTCAGTAATTCTTTATTTTTCTTTTTTTTTTTTTTTTTGCTGTCCTGGCCGTATGGCTTTTTCCACTGACCTGAACATTGCAAAAAAAAAGACAAGAGAGAGAGAGAGACAGAGACAGACAGAGACAGACAGACAGACAGAGACAGAGCACAGTGTCCTTCAGACAGACAGACACAGAGAGAGAGAGAGAGAGAGAGAGAGAGAGAGAGAGAGAGAGAGAGAGAGAGAGAGAGAGCAAAGAGAGAGAATCACGGACTGGTATTGTCTGTTCTTGAGAACAGGGGTAGTTCGTTTGGTTTGCGTGAGATAATAATTGCAAGCGCAAGAGAGCTGCAAGAAAAAAGGAAGAGGAAGACGAAGGCGCAGAAAAAAGGAAAAAGAATAGGAGGAGGAGGAGGAACCTTTCTTTGAGGGGTTGGACACCAAGGGAAGATTGGTGTTGATTGGAGAACGTGAAGGCGAGCGATCGGGTCTTGGGAGTGATTCCCCCATCCTATAGAAGCTTATCTTTGGAAGAGAATAAAAACCTGCGTATCCGTCGGTATTCTAACCCTTGATCAAGAAGAAAGCAGTTAATTCAAAGGAAACCTTTCCATGACCTTTCTTTTCCTTCCTTGACCTTCCTTTTCATTTAATCATAACTTTAATGATAAGGGTCTCGCAGATAAGGGCGTGGACCATGGTATATAAAACGTCATTACAACTACGTCGACTTTTCCCCTATATGCTTAGGTGTCCGGGGACGTTAAATCTACAGAAGAAGAAGACGTCGACTCTCGTAGATAAAACCTCCCTTCACCGTTTAGAATTGAACCCACGGCGTTTTACACTTCTCGAGTTCAATCTACCCACTGTACCATTCTGTTTCCCCATCCTACTTTCCCTGCTCAGTGGTTGTAGCGCAGAGGCCAAACGCTTTAGAACACCAACATCGCTGTTTTACCACTTCTTACAAACTCACCTGATGGTGCTGTTAACTTTGTAACAGTGTCGGCTAATGTGTAGCCTAAAAACAAACACACTGTCATGCAAATTTTAGCTTTACTGTTAATAATGAACTTGTGACGGAAGCTTCGAATTCTGATCAATTTTTAGTTTAATATTTTGCCAATTTACCGAAAATGCTCTTGTCCAAACTTTTACAGAAAACAGGCTAACTTTACTTATGAATACAATTATATGTATCTTAGTGCCTATATAATATGACTTCTAACAATAAAATATCTGAGAAGAATGTGTACCCCACTTGTAGCTTTTATTGCACAAGAAAACTCGAGAAGGAAGGAATTATCAATAACAGAGCGAAGCATTTGACTCCGAGGTCTCGGTCACTGCCCACGAGAACACGACACAACCCGAGCTGTTACTTTAAGAGGAAAATAAAAATGTGTGCCTTGCAAGGCAGAAAGCGCCTTAAGAACACACAAGGTTGTTGGTCACTAGTACCACAACACTCTCTGCACGTCACTGCATGCAAGGAACCTGCGCAGAATGACCGCCAACAATTTAGCCTCTGTGCACCCGCAAAAGTAGAAGGCCAAGGACCAGGCCTGGTGCACCTACGCCGTGTCATCATGTCCTGCATAATCCAAGAGCTCAAGACCAAGGTTTGTTCACAGCAGATAATAATAAAGGAGCTTCAGACCAAGGATTGTTCACAGCAGATTATAATAAAGGAGCTTCAGACCAAGCATTGTTCACAGCAGATAATAATAAAGGAACAAACTCTCTCTGGCAGCCTTGAGATGAACAATCTCTCCCAAGCGTGACTAGTCGCCTCCCAACCCACCACACATGCATAGTCAGAAAGAAGGCGAATTAACAGCCGTGAGCAATGAAAGTGTTAAATTAATTTAGGGAAACGTTATCTCGAGCAAACTGCCAAACCGGTGTTGAACCAACATGATAACTGGACTGACGGACCTCGTGTTCCACATCATAAAATAAATAAATTAATTAATAAATTATTAATTAATTTAAATATATATATATTGTTAAGTTTCAAACGCGCACGATAGATCCGATCGTTTTGTTTTGCAAAGCATGCATTAACAAAGTGTATTTACTTTTGATTTGATTTTGCGTTGTAATTAGAAGAAGCTGTGTATAATGTTGATAATTTACCTATTCCAATCCTATCCTGTCCCGTAACCCGGAGGTCGTTGGGGCACCACAGATGACCGTTTAACCAGCATACTCCATCTTTCTCTGTCCTCAGCAGCCCTGATGGCTTCGCTCAGTGTCGAACCAGTCCATTCTCGAATGTTGTCCTCCCACCTCTTTTTCGGTCTCCCTCTTCTTCTACCTCTGTTACACTCGTTTGATGGTGGTGTTTTTCTATCAGTAGTTGATTCAGCCCCAATGCTGAAGTCCTGATAAAGTGTAACTCAGATTCGTTTATCCACGCAGCCTGCTCACTCAGCAAAAAGGCAAAGTCTTCGTATGTAGTTTTCCAACTTTATTCAACGTTCATCAACAACTGCATACAATCGCCTTTTCATCGAGTATGACGCAATTATAACCAATCATAAATAAATTCGTCATCACTGTTTTACGTCATACAATTTTCCTTTCTGTCCAAGAATGTTCTCAAATATCGCGAAACTTCGATCGATAGTAAACAAGCAGATCTAGAGAATTCTCCAATAATATCGACTAACAAAAATTATCAACGTTATACAAAGCTTCTTCTAACAACAACGCAAACTCAAATCAAAGGTAAATACACTCTAATTATTGAATACTTTGCAAAGCGAAACGATTAGATCTATCGTGCGCGTTTCAGACATACTATCCTTCGCGTTTCAACCTAACCTCCTTGCACTGTGCCTTGCAGAATGGTCTTTGCAAGGCCTGATGATCTGGTGACGTGGCCATACCATCGGAGTTTCCGTTTCTTCACCACTGTGAGCAGGTCATTGTGTTGTCCAATGGCTTGTGCGATGGTTTGTCGGACTTCGTCGTTGGTGATGTGTTGGGTATACGAAATGCCCAGAAGTCTTCTGTAGCAACTCATCTCCATGCTTTGTATTCTTCGTTGTAGATCTGCTGTGAGGGTCCATGCTTCGCAAGCATTAAGGAAGATGGAGATGACAAGAAAGCGCAGCAGTCTTACTTTAAAATGTAGACTGATGGTCTTGTGATAATTTACGTTGGTCGATAATATTGAAGAATTTTCTAGAATTACTTGTTTATTAAACATCAGACTATGACGACAGCGAAGTGGATGATTTTTATGAAAATCTACAGGCAGTCCTTGACCAAGTGCCGAAGAAGGACATAGTCATAGTGCATGGCGACTGGAATGCCAATGTTGGCCAAAATGCGCACCACAACTGGGGAGACACATGTGGACCCCACTGCAACAACGAGACAAATGACAGGGGTCTGAGACTGTTGGAGTTTGCCAGATACCACAATCTGGTACTGGCAAACACGCTTGGTCTCCACAAAAACTCCAGACGATGGACATGGCACAGTCCCGGCGGGTAGCATCACAACCAAATAGACTACATCATGGTCAAGAAACGCTTCAGATCATGCATCAACATTGGCAGGACACGCACTTTTCCAGGAGCAGACATCGGAAGTGACCACGATCTCGTGATGATGTCTTTCCGGTACTATCGTGCGCGTCGCAAACGTAACACACTGTTTATACGGTCCAACGGACCGCAATGATCCGAATCAGGACCACAACTTGGTTGAAAGGTACCTCGCCCCCGATCCGTATAAAAGATCTATTGAAACAACCCTAATGGAAAAACTGAAGGCAATCCACTATAAAGGCATCTCATTCAGGGGACGTTGAAGCTGTACTCAAATTTGTCGAGCTCCGATTTACAAAAACAAAATATAATATAAACATCATTATGAAATATTAACAAAACATATACTTAGAAAATGCCTAAATTGCTAAATATATTAATACCATAGAAAGCCCTAGTGACCATTTGGCAGAGAGCGTCCAATATATACCCAACAGACCCCATAACAAACGATAAGTTTTGGGAGTTTTCAAGAAAAAAAGGTAGGTGACTGGTCTAGCGAAGAAGATAGTAAATTGATAGAACAGATCAGGTACGAGAAAGATCAAATGAAAATAACATAAACAGTGAGAATATAAAGTACTAAATTTCCACAAAGTGGGGATACTATTGATATATCAAGAAGAAGAAGAAGAAAAAGAAGAAGTAGAAGTAGTAGTAGTAGTAGTAGTAGTAGTAGTAGTAGTAGTAGTAGTAGTAGTAGTAGTAGTAGTAGTAGTAGAAGAAGAAGAAGAAGAAATAGAAGAGAAAAAGAAGAACAACAACAAGAACTACAACAGCAGCAACAAGACCAATAATAACAGAGAGGGAGAGAGAGAGAGAGAGAGAGAGAGAGAGAGAGAGAGAGAGAGAGAGAGAGAGAGAGAGAGAGAGAGAGAGAGAGAGGTGCATAAAGTAGTTGTACTAAGAATATATGTAGCACAACTACTTATCTTCTCTCAAGCTTGGGGGCATAATGAGCACACGTCGATGTTAAAGACGCGGGCTCTCTGGAAGGAGGTAACTTTAATCTTGGTTTGATCAGTGGACAGAAGAACTCGCTGATTTCTCTGGATACTCCGTGGCCTCTTGATGCTAGTTTTACATTCAGTTTAATCAGTCGGTCTCTGGGCTAGGTTTGGGCCTAGTCCAAGAAGTGAGCAAAATGGAATGAAGGCTTGGGAGGAACATGATGCAAGAGGAAGAAGAAGAAGGAGAAGGAGAACAAGGAGAAGGAGAAGAAGATAAATATGAAGAAAAAGAAGGTGATGAAGAAGAAGAAGACAAGATGA
>CM072524.1:4317741-4335241 GCA_036898135.1 Oncomelania hupensis | reverse complement strand
TCTGTGCCTCTCCCAAGCATTCCGTAGCACGAACCTTAAAGATCCTGATGGTTATGTCCTAGACTGGTGAGAGCCAACTACATCCCAATAGACCTTGCATGCTCTATGAGTCCTCACCTGAGTGGCGGTGTACTTGTGGCGGTCGAGCTTTTGCTGGGGAGGTAGTCCCGAATTTCGCCCGCATGAGTGAAGAACAAAATGACGTTATACAAAAATCGAAACACAAAACATAGGTGGCCATGCATTCAAGCAACCTTTTGCGTTGAGAAACAAACTGTTGAAGCAGACAAAGGTCTACATATAGCCTACACATGACATAACTGCATGCGCAGTACAAACAAACTGTATCGAGTCTGAAGTACTTCCAAACAGTAAATCTTAAGTCGTGGGTGTCGCGAGAGGCTAGTTCTAACCCAGCACTAAAGCTTCATGCCTACACGTTCAGTCTGCTTTGACCTATGCAAGTTAAGACGCTGACTAGCAGACGACCGTTGTAGGTGGTTCTACACATGTGTAGGCTACAGTTTCACTAAGATAAACCGTGACGTCACCCAGCTGACCAATCACCCACAACACCCACTACGTAGCGTCACTATTATCGTAGTCTCGCACGATAGCCGACCCCATTATCGTAGCAAAACGCACGTTGATAGATCTCTCTAGCAGAAGACTCGGCAGGTGACGGATGAAAAGCATTCATCGACAATATAGCCAGAGCCTGACATTGTCAAGAAGGTAAATGATCAATCGTTTGTTTCATCGCGATTCCATTCATATGAGTGCTGTATTATGTTTGTGAAGTTTTGCCATGTTTTAGAATTGTGTTTGTTAGTAAAACTTTGCTGACCACGTGGCGGATACGCGACCTGTTTCGGCACCACGAGGTAGCCTCCTCTGTCCAACTGTTGTTTCTCCTATGTGTATTATTGCAGACCAGTGGCTGTACCGGAGAATGTGTATATTGTTAATTACTTCTCCATGTGTTTTGTTTAGCCACGATGTATGTATAGGTATAGGAATTATGTAGATTTCAGTGGACCACGGACTTAGAAAATTGTTCGTCTCTTAACTATATAAGTGGAGATGATCTCACTGAGGGCTATTTTTTCCAACAGTGGGACGCTCTGCACAGCCTTTGTAAACAAGGAGTTGCAGAAGTTCGTCTCATATTTTGCAGACGAGCAGGCATCTTGGTCCACGGGAGGGAACAAACTCCACAGAGAGACAACTTTGACACGTGGCCTGCAACCTTGAGCAGCGAGAGCATTGGGCTCCACTAGCTCCGTAGGCAACTACCAAGAAGAAACAACAACACCGCACATCGAATAGAAAGTTAAGTCCTCCGAAACCGTGCACAAACTCTGATCTACGATAGTCTACTCGTCCAGAAAACTGAATAGTAGGACAGAAAGAACTCATAGCCCAATGATGAGACAGTGACAAATATCGAAAACAGTAGCTGCATAGACCCATCAAGGAGCGGACTACTCGAAGTGAAATTTGGACATTTAAGTTAGTGGAGAGATTAGAAGATTTTGTACAGAGTAATGGTAATAAATGTGTGATATTTACTGTTAACAAGTGGCTGGACTATCTATGTTTCATAGCCATGTGAGAGCTAGTGTGTCAGTGAATCTTTACACTTTTCTCCCTATCTCTGTAACCCCATCCTAACACAGACCGAGCTAAACTTATAATTGTATTAGGATTAGTCATAGGGTGATTACACTAGCCGATCTCCGCAGACGATAGACAAGTGGGTAATAGCATTCCATTGTGCAGAGCCCAGCAACAATATTTTTATTATTTATTATTGAGGATTTTTATAGCGCACTTATCTCGCCGTACTTGACCAGACTGTAGGCGCTGGCCGATACAGGATCTAACTCAAACCGCCCGAGACGCCCACCCGCAGCCTTTGGGCGCAGGGTCTGACGCCCGGACAACTGAGCACTATCCTGGCCAGTCAGGGATGGGGGAGAAGGACCAACTGGGTGTGTTCTTGTTACAGGCACTCACCCGTCTAGGACATGAGCGTCAGGATCTTTAAAGTCCGTTATGATGTAATGTATGCGACACACATACTAGACCTCGGTTTATACTCTCATCCGAAGGAAAAGGAAACGGGAGTATAGTGTCTTTCCCAGGGACACAACACAATGGCCCGGACAGGGCTCGAACCCGGGACCTTCAGATCCGCAAGCCAAAGCACTACCATTTGACCACCGTGCCTACAACTACAACAGCAACTACAATAGACCCACCGTCACAGTGGGGATATAAGAAAAGTACCAACCAACAAGCATTCATTTTTTCGTTTAGAAAAGAACGAGGCTTGCGGCTGTCAAGTGACCATCCTAAACTAGCTGTTGGTTATTCTGGTCGACCTTGATGATCTAATCCAAAGGACATTTAAGACATATAAGCCAAACAAACACTCGTCATCACCATCGTGTATTGCCAAGTAAAAGCTTTACAAGGAAAGGGCCATGGTTTATGGGGTAGCAAGGCAGAAAGCAAATAAATAAACAAGTAGTCTAAATATAAGCAATCGCTTCCACATTACGTGCAAACTCGCGTTCTGCACACTACGTGCAAACTCGCGTTCACACCTCTGAGAAGAGCCCTACCATTTAGCACGGGAATACGCTTGCTAAAACAACTGTACACAAGAAGCCCAGAAAGGCACACCCACCTTTTCCATCCCCTCCTCACCCCCCCCCCACACACACACACACCATTCACTGTCCACAAGCTAGGGGAAATACATATTGAGGACACCGCGTCCTTCAATTTGATTTATCTAAGAAACCTTTCCTTTGGGACGACGTGGCAACTCACATTTGTCTTGTAACTGCAGTTGGAAAATAGATCACTATTTCATTTCAGTCCAGTAGGTTTTAAAACAAAACTTTGGGATTTTTCTTAATCACGCCACTATTTTCTATCGAGTTTTGTTGTTTTCAGTCACCTGTTGATTGTAACCAGTACATGTACACCACAATGTAATTTCTTGTAAAAGAAAAATTAATTTGTCTTATTTTATCTCCTTCTCTCTCTCATCATCATCACGCTTGTAATCATATCCTATCCTATCCTATGCTATCCTATCCCGTAACTCGGAGGTCGTAGGGGCACTGTGACGGTGGGTCTATTGTTAATGGGCTCTGCACAATGGAATGCTATTACCCACGTCTTTGTCTGCGGGGATCGGCTAGTGTAATCACCCTGTGACTAATCTTAATACATTTCTAAGTTTAGCTCGGTCTGTGTTAGGATGGGGTTACAGCGATAGGGAGAAAAGTGTAATAGCTTCACTGACACACTAGCTCTCGCACGGCTATGAAACATAGGTAGTCCAGCCAATTGTTAACAGTAAAAATACATTTATTTCCTCTACTCTATACACTCTGGTAACTTAAATGTCCAAATCCACTTCGAATAGTTCGTTCCTTGATGGGTCTATGCTGCTACTGTTCTTGATATTTGCTAATGTCTCATCATTGGGCTATTTGTTCTGTCTGGCCTAATGTTGGATTCAGGAGAATGGACTACCGCACAGTCCTTCTATGTCAGTGGGGGTGCACGCTTTCGGTGTCACTTAACTGCAGTTAAGGTGTGGTGATGGTGTCCCCTCCTTGGTTGTAGACTATAGGGCTATCGTAGCTCAGTGCTAGATGCTCCACTGCAGGTCGAATGTCATGGGTGACGCTTAGTTGTCGTTCTCCTGCCTCGGGCCAACGAAGCCTGCTCGTCTGCAAAATGTGAAACGAATTTCTGCAACACCGTGTTTACTAAGGGTGTGCAGAGCGTCTCACTGATGGCAGAAACAGCTCTCAGTGATAGCTCCACTTATAAATATATATGCGACGAACAATCTTATATGTCCGTGGTCCACTGGAATCTCCACTCTAATTCCTATACATATACACATCATGGCTAAACTAAACACATTGAGAAGTAATTACCAATATACTTATTCTCCGTTACAGCCACTGGTCTGCAAGAATACACATAGTAGAAACAACAGTGGGTCCGTAGGGGATACTTCATGGTGGCGAAACCGGTCGCGTGTCCACCCCGTGGTCAAGCAAAGTTTGACTAACATTCACAATTCTAAACATGGCAAAACTTCACAAACATAATACAGCAATAATATTAATAAAGCGTGATGAAACAAAAGATAGATCATTTACCCTTTTGACAATGTCAGGCTGTGGCTATACTAGGTTGAATTGAATTTCACCCGTACCTGCTTTAGTCTTCTGCTAGCGATCTTTCAGAACGTGGCTCCGTCTCGTGTGAGAGTTAGGCACAGAATGACTCCTAGCATTGTGGTTAGCAAAAGACCGCTAGAACTAGATTGGTGGTGTTTCTGGCGGGTGTCTCTGGCCCTACGTCAGCTGAATGAGGTCACTGCCTAACTGAGCCAGCGTTAGCGTACACATGCTTAGCACACAACTGACTAGCTTCGTCTGCTTGGCATCGACTTTAATTAACAAAGGCTACAGCAGGTTGAACTAATTAAGGCGAGAAGTCTTAGTGCAGGGTCTAAATAGCCCTCTGTGACAGGCACCACAGATGATCGTTTAACCAACGTACTCCATCTTTCTGTGTCCTCAGCAACCTGATGGTTTCGCTCAAATGTTGTCCTCCCACCTCTTTTTTGGTCTCCCTCTTCTTCTACCTCCTTGCACTGTGAATTGCAGGATGGTCTTTGCAAGACCTGATGATCTGGTGACGTGGCCATACCATCGGAGTTTCCGTTTCTTCAACAATATGGGCAGGTCATCGTGTTGTCCAATGGCTTGTGTGGTAGTCTGTCGGACTTTGTCGATGCTGATGTGCTGGGTATAGAAAATGCCCAAAAGTCTTCCGTAGCACCTCATCTCCATGCTTTGTATTCTTCATTGTAGGTTCATTGTGAGGGTCCATGTTTCACAAGCGCATAGGAAGATGGAGATGACAAGGGAGCGCAGCAGTCTTATCTTGGAATGTTGGCTGATGGTCCTGTCTTTCCACATTGGCTTCAACCTTGTCAGGGCAGCAGTTGTTTGTGCGGTCCTGGAGAGGACTTACTGTCGGTACCAACTGTCTGATAGAATGGCTCCTAAATATTTGAAGCTATGCACTGTGTTGAGGGATTGACCTTGCACTTTGATGTCTGTTTTGATGCCATTGTGTTGTTGGTCATCATTTTAGTCTTCTCTGCACTTATTTCCATTCCATAGGCTCTGGAGGTGGTATCAGACAATGGGTATTGACAGGAAGTCCTCTCCAGGATCGCACAAACAACTGCGACTCTGACAAGGTTGAAGTCCATTTGGAAAGACATGCGCTTCCTTGTCATCTCCATTTACCTATACGCTTGCGAAACATGGACCTTCACAGCAGATCTACAACGAAGAATACAAAGCATGAAGATGACGTGCTAAAGAAGACTTCTGGGCATTTCCTATACCCACTAACAGCGATGTCCGACAGACCATCACACAAGCCGTTGGAAAACACGATGATATGCTCACAGTGGTGTAGCAACGGAAACTCTAATGGTATGGCCACGTCACCAGAGCATCAGGCCTGGCAAAAACCATCCTGCAAGGTACGGTGCAAGGAGGCAAACGAAGAGGGATAAAGATAAAGAAGTGGGAAGACAACATTTGAGAATGGACTGGCTTGACACTGAGCGAAGCCACGAGGGTTGCTGAGTACAGAGAAAGATGGAGTACGCTCGTTAAACGATCATCATTCTGTGGTGCCGCAACGACCTTCGAGATATGGGATAGGAAAGAACAGGACAGGATCTTATCTTACCTTTGCAATTATTAACAAGATGGCAAGCCATTCAAATGTATTTTATACCTAGCCAATAAATTAAGCATTTTGAAAAGTGTTTATTTTCTTGGAGGCTTTGTGACTGGGATTTTTCCTAACGAAGTAAATAGAATTCATGGGATGATAGGTCACGACCGTGATCAAAATCGGCCATGTCAATATTTAGATACAGCGCACAAAAGTGTTTACAAAACTTGTTGAAGGACAATGACCTTGACCTTTGAGAAAGTACCAGTAGGAATAACCCAACATGCTTAGCAGTAGATAGTTTATACACACAGAAAAAATGATCCATTTTCTGCTCATTTATTCTTGAGAGAAGGCCAACAGTTTGATTTGAACAAAAGAAGTGAAATGCAGTCTTGACCTCGGTTTACACTCTCATTCACAGATGATTGATGATGATGATGATGATGATGATGATGATGATGATGATGATGATGTCAACTTGTTTACGCGCACAACTCCACGCTGGCTGCATGCTCAGGGCGCACAAGATCATACTCAAGTACTACCACGATTAGAATGTTGTTATTAATGACAAGTTTGATACAATGGGGTATGTTGAAATACTGGTTACGTGTAAATCCTAGCGTAATGAGATTGTTCTTTGCACTTGTTACAAAATTATTTCTTTTTACCCACAAATTGAACGTTATTAACAAGCGTTATGAACTGTAGTTTAGCTCCCATTGAAAATGAACCCTGACAATGCTCTCTTTGGAAACGGGACTTGAATACCATGCATGATGATTATGATGAGGATGAGGAGGAGGAGAAAAAGAAGAAGAAGGATGAGAGAGAGAGAGAGAGAGAGAGAGAGAGAGAGAGAGAGAGAGAGAGAGAGAGAGAGAGAGAGAGAGAGAGAGAGAGAGAGAGAGAGAGAGAGAGAGCATCGACACCTTCAAACAATACAAATACCTTTCATGTGAAATTATTGTGAACACGATTACTGTCTGTCTGTCTGTCTGTCTGTCTGTCTGTCTCTCTCTCTCTCTCTCTCTCTCTCTCTCTCTCTCTCTCCCACCCCACACACACACTGAATTGAACGAGCTATTATCGTTGTTCATCGCCGCTGATCGTCCCATTTTATACACAGTGATGATGATGATGATGATGATGATGATGATGATGATGATGATAATAATAAATGATAATGATGATAATAATGATGATAAGATGAAAATGATAATGTGGATGATAATGATAATGGTGATGATGTCCAGTGTATAGATCGGTAACGCGCCAATACAATTTCCATGTGTTTTTGTTGTTATTGTTGTTGTTGTTTTAAATAAGAGATGCTTTTGGCGCACGGGAGAATGAAAGATCCAAATGATGGACTTTCCTTAGAGACCCAGTGCTGTTTGGTGTGTGGATGGCTTGAGCCACAGGTGTCATTAACAGCTTGGTATCTCAGTCCCATCATCTCCGTCTCCTCATCTCAGTCTCACTCATCGTATCCTGGCTTTCTTTTCCTTTCTCCCACTGTCCTCGCCTCCTCAGCTAACCCTCAGTGTTCGGTTGATGGCAGCACGTGCCTGCTAGCAAGGACTCGCTCCACGCCTCAACCTCCGATCACGGCGCAACGCCGCTTAGTCCTGGCTAAAGCGACATCAACTTTCTTGCCACTTTGCTATAGTCTCACTGTTTCGTGCTCACTTTTGGCTGCCACTGATTTTCCACGTGTCGTCTGCTTGTGCATCATAGTTTCCATGTAAAGTTAGTAATTTTGCGTAAACTTCACATTTCTAATATTATAATTTCCTGTTCCAACAATATTTCTGTTTGTGAATGACAATGTGGTATGTTCAAGACCCACCCAAGAAAAGGTTGTGTGAATAATATTGGAACAATTTCGCAAAATTATGCTTTTAAAACTGAAATTTGTTTTAACAGAGACTAAAATCAGAATTATTTCGCTACTAAATAACCTTTTCTGGGGAGTGACAATTGTGTCACGACTAAGAGTGATCTTAAAAGTTCAGAGCCACAGGGTACTCTACACTGTCTCTGGAATTTGTGTTTGATTTCGGAAAAGCTCAGATCCGACGTTTTTGAAAGGCGTTAATTGCGTCGCCTGCGAAAGTGAGTTTCTGGGTGCAATCCTTTTGTGCGATATTGATTTTTGAAGGTAAGTGAGCGGGGTTTTTTAAAGATTCGAGTGTCGTGCTTTTCAAGCAGAAATAATCCTGCCGTCAATGGTCGTGTTGTACAAAGTTTAATGTTCCTGTGTCGTTTCTTTAAAATGTGCAATGAAGCTATCGCGTGTCAATCACAAGGTAATTTCCTTCCTTTTCCTACCGTTATATTTTCTTTGCTCTTATTGTTCTTATTTCCTCTTTGTTTGATTGATTGATTGATTTATTGTTGCTTTAGGTCCAGCGGACTCTTCCGAGCCAAATCAGGACCGGACAACCCCCGATCCGCATAAAAGATCTGTTGAAACAACCCCAGTGGGAAAATTGAATGCCCTCCACCGGCCAGTCACTTTACAATAAAGACATCCCACGCGAGGGACGGCTGAGGGTTGACCTCAACTACGCGAACCCCCGGTTACAAAAACAAAATAGAACACAAACATAATTATAAATCATCAACAAAACGCATACATAGAAAATGCCTATAGTGCTAAATAGTACAATCATAGGAAGCCCTAGTGACCACCCGGCAGAAAGCGTCCAACACTCCCAAGCTGATCCAACAGACCTCACACACAAACAAGGAGTCTTGTCCAGGAAGAGTTTTCAAGAAAAAAGGTAGGTCATTGATCTAGCGAAGAAGAAGATAGTATAGCAGAGTGAAGGACAGAGCAGGAATAGGAAAGAGTAAATGAGGAAGACAGCGACAGTGGGAATTTAAAGCACTAAATTTCCATAAAGTGGGGATACTATTTATACTGAAAACCCCCGGCACTCCAACGGGGGTACTGTTGCCGCAGTGAATCTGTCTTGCCTATAAAGGAAAGACAGGTTTTCAACTGTGGCTTTCACTTTTCCCTTTATAGGTTTGAACAATCTACAGTGGCAAGATTGCTCATGACCCCAAGGGGTTACGGGGGGAACTGTTGCCGCAGTGAATTAGTCATGCCTACAAAGGCAAGACAGATTTTCAACTGGGGCTTTCACTGTTCCCTTTATAGGTTAGAACAATCTACAGTGACAAGATTGCTCATGACCCCAAGGGGTTTCCTTTTTGTAAGGTCATTGGAGTCATGTTGTTGCCAAACGCGTTCTGCTCAATATCTCAAAATCGACTGAAGCGATTTTTATTGAGTGTTGGTTTACAGGTTGTTCAAATCATGGACCACCCTTGATTAGCAGTCACGTTGCCGGTCAGTCAGCCGGTCGGCCCTTCGCTTGGAATTTCACAAAACATATTTTATTTCCTATCTCAAGAATGACTGAACCGAAATTTTGACTTTGAGGATACTTGGACTTGTGATAATCGTGGTAAATCCTTGGTATTGGTACTTTGTCCAAGGCTAAGCTCATTACGCTTCATCACTTTCTTGGTATTGGTACTTTGTCCAAGGCTAAGCTCATTACGCTTCATCACTATCTTGGTATTGGTACTTTGTCCAAGGCTAAGCTCATTATGCTTCATCACTATCTTGGTATTGGTACTTTGTCCAAGGCTAAGCTCATTATGCTTCATCACGTTCTAAACAAGTTTTGCGCTGTTTCTAAATATTGGTTGTGTCGATTTGGATCATTTTTTGGGTTTGCAGAGAGTTGAGGTCGTGGCCGGTATCATTCCATGTTTTCATGTTGCTTTGTTTAGGATAAAGCCGAGAAACAACACCGCGATGCAAATTAACATGTAAAATATTTTTTTTACATTCGTCTTTTACATTACATTCTATTGTATGATGGTTGTTGCGTTAGGTCAAGCGGACTCTTTAAAGCCAAATCATGTTTCGGCTATGCGTGGTGGTGTCTGGAAATGCATTTGAATGACTTGCCATCTTGTTTCGTCTTTCCTTCTGCCATCTCCTCCTCTCCTTCATTTTCATCCCATGTCTGGTTCACTTACTCCTTCCGATGAGAGTATGAACCGAGGTCTGGTCTGTGTACGAATGAAATAGGATCCTGACGCTTATATCATAGGCAGATGAGTGACTGATGCAGCGATACAACAAGCATGCACTGCAGGTCATATTGTCCTCTCCCCCCCCAAAAAAAAAAAAACCACAAAACAAAACCCCCAACCCCCCCCCCCCCTTCTCTTGTCCTGCGTAGCGCTGTCCTTGCGCCTGCCGCGCCTTTATCTGGGAAGGCAAAAACCCAATATTGCCCGCATGAGGGAAGAATACATTTTTAAAATTAAAATAAATAAAATATAGATACATTTATATTTTGTTTTTAGACATCGGCTAAGTTTCGCGCTTTATGGACGCTCAAAATGTAAGGTAGAGTTAACATTTCTTCAAATATGTATTTCTTTCTTCCTTTGCTGTCTTCTTCTTTTTTGGTCCTTTTCTTTCTTCAACCCTCTCCCTCTTCCTCCATTACCCTTCTCTCTTTCGTCATCTTCCGAGGTCTCTTCTTCATTCTCGTCGTTCATTTGCTTGTGATGCATCCTAAGGCAAACAGGATCTGTTTTAGAGACTAGCTTATCTCTCCAATTTATATATTCGTGTTTTTTGTCCTTCTGTTGTTGTTTATTTTATTTTACTATCCTATAGTAGAGTATTGATAACCTACCTGTTGTGTTGCAGCTTTGAGTTACTGGTCTCCTTTCCAGAAATCCAAATAGTACCAACGAATTTTTT
Organism: Oncomelania hupensis; assembly: GCA_036898135.1. Lineage (NCBI taxonomy): Eukaryota > Metazoa > Mollusca > Gastropoda > Littorinimorpha > Pomatiopsidae > Oncomelania > Oncomelania hupensis. The sequence goes on along the minus strand of CM072524.1, from coordinate 4,324,632 downwards.
TACTCCTCCTCTTTCTCCTCTTTCTTCTCTTCTTTATTCTTCTTCTTCTTCTTCTTTTTCTCTTCTTTCTTCTTCTTCTTCTTCTTCTTCTTCTTCTTCTTCTTCTTCTTCTTCTTCTTCTTCTTCTTCTTCTTCTTCTTTTTCCTCTTTGTCTTCTTCTTCTTCTTCTTCTTCTTCTTCTTCTTCTTCTTCTTCTTCTTCTTCTTCTTCTTCTTCTTCTTCTTCTTCTTCTGCTTCTTCTTTGTCTTCTTGTTCTTGTTCTTGTTCTTGTTCTTCTTCTTCTTCTTCTTCTTCTTCTTCTTCTTCTTCTTCTTCTTCTTCTTCTTCTTCTTCTTCCTCTTCTTCTTCGTCTTCTTCTTCTTCTTCGTCTTCTTCTCTTTCGTCCTCGTCTTCTTTTCCTTTTGTGCATTCTCTTCTTCTTCTTCTTCTTCTTCTTCTTCTTTTTCTTCTTTGTCTTCTTCCTCGTCTTCTTTTCCTTCTGTGCATTCTCTTCTTCTTCTTCTTCTTCTTCTTCTTCTTCTTCTTCTTCTTCTTCTTCTTCTTCTTCTTCTTCTTCTTCGTTTGACACTGAGCGAAGCCATGAGGGGGTTGCTGAGGACAGAGAAAGATGGAGTACGCTGGTTAAACGATCATATGTGGTGCCCCAACGACCTTCGAGTTACGGGATAAGATAGGATAGGATAGGATAGGATGAGAAGGTTAGTAATCAACACACCTTCCGGTCCAAAAAGGGTTCTTGCCATTCCTACTTTCTTGCTTCATCTAGTCATGGTCAATGCATTGTGACCATGACATGTTGACGTCTTAATGAGCTCGAGAGAGAGAGAAAGAAAGAAAGAGAGAGAGAGAGAGAGAGAGAGAGAGAGAGAGAGAGAGAGAGAGAGAGAGAGAGAGAGAAAGAGAAAGGAATTCAATGCCAGGCCAAAGATTTCCTACTGTCCTGCTTCATGTTTCATCATGGTCAGTGTATTATTACCATGACATGTTGTCATCGTAATGAGGTAAGAGAGAGAGGGAGAGGGAGAGGGAGAGAATATCATGCCAAAGATTTCTAACCCACAATGGCTGTGGAGATCAGAAACAAATAAGAGAAGTAAGAGGAAAAGGAGACGACGAAATCCTGACATTCAAATAACGAGAGAGGAAAAATAAAAAATAAAAATAGCCGTGGTATTTCCGACAAGAAGGAAAGGAAGAACAAAAATGAGGATGCAAAAAAAAAAGCAGGAGGGCACGATGACTCCACACTCAAATGACGACAAAAGGCAAAATGGAACACAATCAGACCAATGCGTGCTAACAAAAAAACAAAAAACAAAAACCAAAAACAAAAAAACGTAAAAAAGGCGAACATATTTAGGAGAAAACAATAAGAAGAAAGAAGTGAAAAAGCAGAATAGGAAACCTTGACATTGAAATGACAAATGACAAAAAGCAGGACTATAAAGTCAAACAAACCTTTCCAAGCAAACCTATTTGTGATGATCGGGAGAAAAAACCCCACAAAGACCAGATTAAAAACAAACAAATAAACAAACAATTAATAATAATAATAATAATAATAATAATAATAATAATAATAATAATAATAATAATAATAATAATAATAATAATAATAATAACGAGAGCTGCCTCAACATCATAAGAGACGAGAAGACAAATTTGTGAAGAAGGGGAGTGATAATAACAAAGACAAGAAAAACGAAGCAACAACACCAACAACAATTAGAACGTTAATACAAACCGAGAAAAGACTGGAGAAAAGAATTATGAAGAAAATAAAACATGAAGAGAAAAGACTGGAGAACAGAAATATCAAGAAAAGAATACATGAAGAGAAAAGACTGGAGAACAGAAATATGAAGAAAAAGAATACATGAAAAGAAAAGACTGGAGAACAGAAATATGAAGAAAAAGAATACATGAAGAGAAAAGACAGGAGAACAGAAATATGAAGAAAAGAATACAGGAAGAGAAAGGATTGGAGAACAGAAATATGAAGAAAAGAATACATGAAAAGAAAGGATTGGAGAACAGAAATATGAAGAAAAGAATACATGAAGAGAAAAGACAGGAGAACAGAAATATGAAGAAAATAATACATGAAGAGAAAAGACTGGAGAACAGAAATATGAAGAAAAGAATACATGAAGAGAAAGGATTGGAGAACAGAAATATGAAGAAAAGAATACATGAAGAGAAAAGACAGGAGAACAGAAATATGAAGAAAAGAATACATGAAGAGAAAAGACTGGAGAACAGAAATATGAAGAAAAGAATACATGAAGAGAAAGGATTGGAGAACAGAAATATGAAGAAAAGAATACATGAAGAGAAAAGACAGGAGAACAGAAATATGAAGAAAATAATACATGAAAAGAACAGACAGGAGAACAGAAATATGAAGAAAAGAATACATGAAGAGAAAGGATTGGAGAACAGAAATATGAAGAAAAGAATACATGAAGAGAAAAGACGTGAGAACAGAAATATGAAGAAAATAATACATGAAAAGAACAGACAGGAGAACAGAAATATGAAGAAAAGAATACATGAAGAGAAAAGACAGGAGAACAGAAATATGAAGAAAATAATACATGAAAAGAACAGACAGGAGAACAGAAATATGAAGAAAAGAATACATGACGAGAAAAGAAAGATCAAAGAGGGAACCAAAGATAACCCGGAATCAATTATAGCATTAGAGGAAATCTTTAAACCTTTTACCGACTTCCGGTAATTTTAGAACTTTAAAATCAAAATAACAAGATGGCAAGTTATTTAAATGTATTTTTGGACACTCACACACACTAGAGGCACGATGGTCTAATGGTAGTGCTTTGGCTTGCAGATCTGTAGGTCATCTGTAGGGAAAGACACTTTACTCCCGTTTCCTACTCCATAGGATGAGAGTATAAACCGAGGTTTTGTCTGTGTGTCGCATACATTCCATCATAACGGACTTTAAAGATCCAGACACTCATGTCTTAGACGGGTGAGTGCCTGTAACAAGAACACACCCAGCGTTCACTTGGTCCTTCTCCCCCATCCCTGGCTAGCCAGGATAGTGCTCAGTTGTCCGGGCGTCAGACCATGCAGCTCAAGGCTGCGGGTGGGCGTCTCGGGCGGTTTGAGTTAGATCCTGTATCGGCCAGCGGCTAAAGTCTGGTCAAGTACGGCGAGATAAGTGCGCTATAAAAATCCTCAATAATAATAATAATAATAATAATAATAATAATAATAATAATAATAATAATAATAATAATTATTATTATTATTATTATTATTATTATTATTATTATTATTATTATTATTATTATTATTATTATTATTATAAAAAATCAACAGTTGTTAAATACTACAGCATGCACGATCACATGAATTTAATACTATAATGACACTGTTCCTTGTATTCCTGAATGAACGTTTACGTCTACAAGCCAAGGGAAATAACCTAGTCCTTGTCCTCGGCCTCATTAGTATATGTATAGAAGAAGTTGCCCGTCTTATTGTTCTACCGTCTTTGATGTAGCTCTTTGGTGTAATAACAAGGATTGTGCCAGTCTTCCATCAAGCTCCAAGATACTTCCAAGACACTTCAGAAATTACACGTTGCTTGAAAACGTGCGACGTTACCCCAGTTTTGTTTTGTTGTTGTTTATTTCGTATTATCAAACCCACGAGACAAAACAATAGGTATATAGTCCGTACAGGTATCGTTTAAATTAGACATTTAACGAGAGAATGAAAAAACAACACCTTATTATAATACTATTACGTATTTGGCTATGCGCGCACACACACACCCACACCCACACACGTGTGTGTGCACCATGCTTAAGTTAAGTACCAGGTTTTGTGCAATTGCCATTGAACAGCGAATTTTTCATACATGATTTTCATTGTAGTAATAAACCTTACTTGGTATACTTGACGCACACCGATTGCTGTTCTGAGCCAGTTCCCGATGGAGCTGTTGTGGAGAACTGCAATGGTAGCCTTGTCATACAGGCTTTTGATTACTTCAATAATGTAAGGGTTGATGTTGTTCACTCTCATGCCCACTCTCTCCAACACTCTTCAACATCTTCCTGGAGCGCATCATGTCAGATGCCCTTGCAGATCACGAAGGCTTGACACCAACTTCAGAGCCTATGGATTGGAAATAAGTGCAGAGAAAACCAAAATGATAGCAACACCAATGACATCAACACGGACATCAAAGTCTAAGGCCAATACCTCAACACAGTGCATAGCTTCAAATATTTAAGAGCCACTGTATCAGACAATGGATCCCGTCAGGAAGTCCTCTCCAGGATCGCACAAACAACTACGGCCCTGACAAGGTTGAAGCCCATTTGGAAAAACAGGACCATCAGTCTACATTTCAAGGTAAAGTAAAGCTGCTGCGCTCCCTTGTCGTCTCCATGTTCCTATCCGCTTGCGAAAACATGGACACTCTCAGCAGACCTACAACGATGAGGTGCTGCATAATACTTCTGGGCATTTTCTATAACCAGCACGTCACCAACGACGAAATCCAACAGACCATCACACAAGCCATTAAAAATTATGATGACATGCTCACAGAGGTAAAAAAAACAACAGAAACTCCAATGGTATGGCCACGTCACCAGAGCATCAGGCCTTGCAAAGACCATCCTGCAAGGCACGATGCAAGAAGGCCGAAGAGGAGGGAGACAGAAAAAGAGGTGGGAGGACAACATTCGAGAATGTGTTTGCTGAGGACAGAGAAATGTGGAGTATACTGGTTTCGATTTGATTTAAAACAAAAATAATTTGTACTGAGTTATTTGTTATAAATTTAGGACTTGACAAGCAACCAAATTAAATCAAATGATACTTAAATATTATAATAGTGTCACATGCAAATATATGTTCATTATTTTTCATCTTCTAGGTATGTTTACACGGAAAAAGTGCGATTTAGTTGTATCTTGCATACATGTGTTAGACAAGAGAAAATAAACACCAACTATTGCCTCCATTCGGTCTCTTCTGTCCGAGACGCCATGTTTGAAAAGTGGTACAACGCTTTCATCGCATCACGGAGTCTGGAATGTTGACGGTTAATCCACGCCTGATCTGATGGGTTGATGCGAATGATTGAACCGGCATGGTGTACAATGATGGTGTTGATGAAGTATATCACATGTTGAAGAAGAGCCGCCATATACATTGACGTGACGTTTTTTCGTGTTGCCTAAGTGGGCAGAAAGCAAACTGTCTAGACACACCTCTCTGTGGTTGGGATTTCCAGGCTAAAGGATGGAGACGGAGTTTGAGTGGGTGGCAGGACAAGATGGGGTAGGGGCAGCTAGTAAGAAAGGAGTGAAAGGTAGGAGAGCAGGAAAGGAGAGAGAGAGAGAGAGAGAAGTGGAAGAGATGGAAGGGTAGTTTAAAGTAACCAACAAGGACTACTGGCCATACAAGTAGTTATCGGTGTGCGTGTTATTGGCAAACTGTGTGCAGAGTAGAGCTATAGGAAAGTGTGTTTTCAAACTGAAAGTTACAACATAAATTAATGTTGCACCCAATATGTGGTACGCAATTCGAAATGCTGTTGTCACAACTCACTTCATCCTTTTCCTCCCTCCTTCCCCCCTCCCCCCCTCTTTGTTTCCGCCCCACCTTTTTGGGCCAAACCAAACCACAACCCAAACCACAGCAGGTGTGATGTGTGGACTTGCTTGTTGTACAGCTACTGTGCGTGTATGTGAAATAACAGCCCTCCACTATTGTCCAATAGTAGGAGACAACACAAGAACTAATGTCACACCCTGGTATCTCAGTGGTACACTGTTAGCCTGGCACAGAGACGACCCAGCTAGGTTCCGATCCCGTGGTGGACAAGATTAAAAAAACGTGGCCATATTTCATTGTCCATCTTATGAGCATGATAGCTCTGGTGATTCAGTGTTGATTTAGGTCCCAATAGTACGAGACAACACAAGTACTACTGTCACTCCCCGTAGCTCAGTGGGACAGCGTTCGCCTGGCACAGAGACGGACCAGGTTCCAATCCCTTGGTGGACACGATTTTTAAAAAGTGGCCCTAATATTTCATTGTCTATCTTAGGAGTTTTTTTTTTTTTTTTTTTTTTTTGGCTGCAGTTTATTATCCCTTTTTATCGGGAAACTCTGGGCCGCCTCCCCCGGCCGGAGAAGGCGTAGTCGCAGCCAGTGGCGCGCCCAAACCCTACCTATTTAACATTATTTGTGATTTTTTTGAAATTTTTGCTGAGGGAGCAAACCGGAGTACCCGGAGAAAACCCCCGATTTCTTGGGTGGTTCAGTGTTGGTTTAGGTTCCTACCTCTTGTTCCCTGGGATGGTGTCCATCACCGTCTATTATATGGTCAGTGGCGGTAACATCACATTACATGGTTATTGCTTTAGGTCCAGCGGATTCTTCCCAGCCAAATCAGGACCGAGTTAAACGTGTCCACTTTGACAACGTGCGCTCTTTAGACAGGTCCTTTTACCATTCACAGTGAGCGTTAGCCCCACTAAAAAATAAGCTTACAACAAAAAATAACTATTTCGAAAATATAGTTACGTTTTTAAATGAATATATTCCGTATTTTTTATGCTTATTAATAGCAACGACTTAGCTAACGTTCTGGCGCCAAAAATAGCATCTACCGAAGACAGTAAGAGATAGAGCCGGTTACACACACACAAAAATTGCTCGTAAGGATTTTCGTGTTAGGTTTGATTCAATAGACCCTACCCGAAACACTAAAAACGTACTCTTTAATAGAGCTGGGTACCGTGGGTCAAAGTCGTACCGGTATTACCGCGGTATTTTTAGGTCGTATCGGTATTTTGCACCGGTATACCGCGATTTTAAGTGTTACAATCAAATGGG